>CM039483.1:4013682-4110756 GCA_022433065.1 Begonia loranthoides
ACCTCCACCACTTCATGCTACCCCTCCCCCCCCCCCACCTCCTCCTGTGCGCAGTGCACCGCCACCTCCTCCAATGCAAGGAGCACCTCGTCCCCCACCTCCTCCATTTCGAGTAGGAGTGCCACCTCCGCCACCTCCTCCAATCCCAGGAGCACCTTCTCCACCACCTCCTCCAATGCGAGTAGCACCACCCCCTCCACCACCACCAATGCAAGGAGCACCTCCTCCTCCTCCTCCTCCTTTTCATGGATCAACACCTCCACCTTCAGGTGGCCGTCCCCCTCCCCCTCCTCCACCAGGGGCTCGTGTTCCGGGCCCACCTAATCCTCCTAAACTTCCAGGTGGTGGGCCTCCTCCACCTCCACCTTTAGGTGCCAAAGGAGCTAATGCTTCTCCTGATGCAAGAGGTCTTGCTGTAGGGAGAGGTCGTGGGCTGTCGCGTCCTTCAAGCATGAATGCCGTAGGACCTCGACGATCTTCTTTGAAGCCTCTGCACTGGAGCAAAGTGACAAGAGCCTTGCAAGGGAGCTTGTGGGATGAAATCCAAAGATATGGAGAGCCTCAAATGTACTCTATAACTTCTATTTCTGATTTTATTTTCTAATTACATCTCAATATTAGTATGGTATCCCTTAATTTTTCCTTTCCTACTAGAGCAATATATTGTCGTTTAACTGTATTATCTCAATGTTCTTTTTCATTTTAATGATTCCACCTTTTATCTCAGTGCACCAGAGTTTGATGTATCTGAGTTAGAGACCCTTTTCTCTGCAAATGTCCCAAAACCTGCTGATGGTGGAGGCAAATCAGGAGGCCGACGAAAGTCAGTTGGATCCAAGACTGACAAAGTGCATTTGGTTAGTTGATTTTGTTACTTAATAGAAAAGGATGTTTGTGAGAGAAAATTATGTTGTCATTCATTTTTTTCATCTATTATTTCTGAAATGTCACTATTTTAAGTATTTCTATTGCTAGACACACCCACTCACTCAAAATAGCTCATGCAACCAGTCATTCACGTGGTCTCAACATGGGTACATGTATGTTTTAATCCTGGAAGTGGAACGTTTTTTAGTCAAACTTTATTCTCAGTTGGGTAATTGTAATGGGACTCAGGAGAAGAAATGAGAAAAATACTTTATGAACATTGTTTTTTCCTAATATTATATGTTACTTTGCCAACAGTAGACTTTCCTGGTTCATTTTTATGTTGACATAATATGGTCTTTGCACTGAACTTGACTTAAGTTATGGTGAATAGAGTTATCTGAGCTTAAAATGGGTTCAGAATCTGCTAACTCGATTACTAGAATTGACAAACTTGATTACAAGGGATTAATAATTATAAAATAGGAATGTTGGGGTGCCCGTTATAGAGTTATAAAGCCAAAATAATTTTTTCAGTTTTTAAAGAATGTGATGTATGTTTGACAACCTTAATAACAGAAGTGAGCTTTTTGTAACGCGTGGCTGGAGCTCTTTACAATTGCTGTAGTGTAGGAGTCATTCATTCTAGCTTAATCTTTCATATAAAATTTGCAATTTACCTTTTATTTTAAATCATTGAAACTAATACTGTCTGTGTAGGGATGTTATTTAGGTTATTATATAGTCCACAAATGAAGATTTAAACAAGTTCATTGCAAGATTATGTGCAAAATAGTGGTATTCCTTTTTATGCTTTTACATACTATCTTATTGATGGAACTAGAAGTAATCTATTGCTTGAAGGAATAAAGGACTGTGTGCATCTCTTCCTTCTTGGGTGGATGGTGGTTTTCAAAGATCACTTGCAATATACTGAGTTTTTATGGTAGTAGAGCATAGCTGATGAAAAAATAAACAATTTTTACAGATTGACCTAAGAAGAGCGAATAACACCGAGATTATGCTCACCAAAGTTAAGATGCCTCTTTCTGATATGATGGTAAGCTGTACAAAGTAATAAATTGAGTGGTCTACTTTCTTTAAATACTCCCTATTTTTCTGATTTCCAAGTATGTTAAGGATACAGACTGCTTCCTACTCTTGTATCAGACTGTTTTCAACTGCTGCGGACGACTATTCTAGTTTTGCTCACAAGAAAATTTTGGCTTGCGCATAATTCATTCCCAAGTTTGCACAAAAGATGATGAATTAGTTTCTATTTGTGCTCCTAGTAATTCATGGCTTTTTTGAGAGCCAATAAGAAAATACATTTGATTATTTGAATATATGAAAGATTCTAAGTGGCATCCGATGCCTAACGTGGTTGGAAGGTGTAAACAAAGGTTCATCTGGTTATTGATACATTAAGTATTCGAAAACACTGGAAACAAAAGAAAAAGTTTGGCAACTTAAATTAATTTTTTAAATATCCAGTGATAGGAATATCTAAAACGTGTTTGGAAGAACGTTCCAACAATAAGTTGCTAAGTGTAAAATTATGTGAGTTTGTATCAGTGAATGTCAAATACATTAATCTTGGTTTTACATTTAATATTTTATATTTTTTGTTGAATTTAATTTTCATATGTAACTTGTACCGTTTTACTAAGAAAGAAATATCTTAATTTTCTTACAGTTATTTCTGCAATTATCATGTTTCCCAGGCTGCAGTGCTGGCAATGGATGAGTCAGTCTTAGATGTTGACCAAGTGGAAAATCTCATTAAGTTTTGTCCAACGAAGGAGGAGATGGAACTTCTCAAGGTGCAGTTTATGCAAATTTTTATTTGTTTTATGCAATTTTTTTGTCATTCCTTATATTGTTTCAAGATTTAATATTGGAGACTGAGAATGCCTACATACTGCAAATCAGGGATACACGGGTGACAAAGACAGTCTTGGAAAGTGTGAACAGGTACCAAAAACTCCCTGAATAGATATTTTATTATATATTGGTGGTTTTTTTATATCTCAGAGACGGACTATCTTTGGTACCACTATTTGGACTAACTAAAGTACTCATTTTGAACATTTAAATTTAAGCATCAGTTATTTGATATATAGTTTTCGTGGAGAAGCTGTCTTATAATTTTATGTCATAGACTACTCAATTTCCATGTTAAGCAGCCTTTTCATTTATTATATTTCTAAACATTATATATTTTATGAACCAGTATTTTATGGAGCAGATGAAAGTACCTCGGGTGGAGTCAAAATTAAGAGTATTTTCTTTCAAAATTCAATTTCGCTCTCAGGTTTTGTGAAATATGAATTTGATTATGTTTTAATCTTTCAAAATTTCTCAAATAACTCTTTCAACTTTTGCTGTTTACAGATTTCAGAATTCAAAAAGAGTTTAAACACCATAAACTCTGCGTGTGAAGAGGTTTGTAACTATTAGTAACAAAAATTTTCTTCAGTTTTGACATAATGCTTTACCATGTGTTTTATTTTTAATTTTAATAGGTCAGGAATTCTGTTAAACTAAAGGAGATTATGAAGAAAATCCTTTATCTGGGAAATACATTAAACCAAGGAACTGCAAGGGGTAAAAGGCTTTATTTTCTATGTTATTTATCACCAAAGATATGTTGAAGGCTTGGAAAATTATTTCCACTTTGCTTGAATGATATATATAAAATGTTTAAAACAATAGTATAGTTTTTGATGATCGGCACGAATTCTTTGTCATAAATTTCACTGTGTTACTTTTCAGCATAACCTTGTCGAATGCTGTGTCGAAGTGTGGTTTCTTAAACAACCAACTTAGTGAATTATTATTTAACTGATCACTCTTCAGGTTCTGCAATTGGCTTCAAGTTGGACAGTCTTTTGAAGCTCACTGACACCCGTGCTTCTAATAGTAAAATGACACTTATGCATTACCTTTGCAAGGTTAATATCTAAATTTCTTGTTTTAACAGGGTTTTTACGCTTATGTTAATGATTATCTTACCAATTTTAAGTCAGTTTATCAGTTGAACTTATATGCTATGGTACAAGGAAGTGTATATATTGATTGATTTACTATGTCTATACTGGATACATTAATAGCTTAATGGTGATGTAATGATATTATTCTTGTTTATATTTTCCTGTCGTCTCTCATGGTTGATATCCCATGGACCTGC
Source organism: Begonia loranthoides (assembly GCA_022433065.1). Lineage (NCBI taxonomy): Eukaryota > Viridiplantae > Streptophyta > Magnoliopsida > Cucurbitales > Begoniaceae > Begonia > Begonia loranthoides. The sequence continues at coordinate 4,017,740 of CM039483.1, forward strand.
CTCCTGTCTTGAAGAAAATGAGTTTTCTTACTGTCATAGTAAGTTGGAGTCTTGGAGGTTTGAGTTGAAATGAGCGATCAGTAATTTGGTTGAGAATGGGACTTAGTCGGGTCCTTACTAGAACCTGTTGGCAGAGGGGTTTTTGTGATTGATAGTTTTTGAACTGAAAAGCTGTCTGAGCATTACCCATTTTCATAGCAAGATAAGATCAACTAGAGTTTAAGAAACAACTTGTGAATTCCTTTGGCAGTCTTCTCAAGGAAGGAAATTTGTTAATGCACTCATGCACCTGTAGAATTCTGCCCGATACTAATCACAGTATTTTAAGTTATTCAAAGTTTAAAAACGATCTTTTCTGGATGTTTTAGGACAAGTGAATGGAACTAGCTTCTTATATCAATTTTTTTTCACCAGCCAAGGATCGTCAAATCAGCTTAAGCATATCAATTTTTATTTATAGTCGATCTAAGATAATGCTTGTAAATTTTTCCAGTCGGTAATTTGGTTTTATTTTGCTTCAGGTCCTGGCTTCTCGGTCACCAACACTGCTTGATTTCCATCTAGACGTGGGTAGTCTTGAAGCTGCATCTAAGGTCATTATTTGTATTTTTTCTTATTTTCAAGCATTCTGCGTGTTTTCTTTTAACTTGTGATCTTTCCTTTTATCCAGATACAATTGAAGTCTTTAGCAGAAGAAATGCAAGCAATAATTAAGGGATTAGAGAAGGTCAAACAGGAGCTAGTTGCCTCCGAAAGCGATGGTCCAGTCTCGGATGTTTTTCGTAAGGTGGAGTCTTCTTTTCATTTTATTCTTTTTTTTAAACTTTTCAGTTTTGTTTTAGTCTCTAATACCTGTTTCAAAATTTTGCATCGTCTGTTCTCAATAAATATTTGTTAAAACCTCATACCTTTAACTGTCTTCCCACAAACATGATTCTTTTTGTACGTTCCAAAATTTTTTTTGAATGATTAAATTGATTCTAGTGAGGAAATTTTTATATTGATCACAGGAGGTTATATAATGTTATATTTAAACCTCATGGACTATATGCTAGCCGGGGTGTTTTTGGAAACAGAGGACAAAAGGTGATGGGTGAAGAATCAAATATGTGAAATGTTTACGTTACTTAAAATGTGGATAGGAGATATCTTATTTTTGTTTCCAAGTACAAATAATGTCTAGCTTTAATTTAAGATTGACTTGATTTTGAAATATAGTTTCCATCACGGTGGTAGCGTTCTGATATTGATTAATAAGATTTTCTTGTTTAACCATAAAATTAAACTCATGTTTTCTTTTTCCTTTTTGAAAGGGAGATTTTCTTATCCTGCATTCTTTGTAAACTTTTAACCTTAATTTGCATCTTGTTTATTATAAATATGTAATGAAACATATTATTGATATCAAATATACTTTTTCATTCTTTAAGGAAGTCTACTTGAATTGGCTTGGAATTTGTGTTGTGTTAGCCTGCTTTTGTCTATTCTTTCTTACAACGTATTATCTTATGACATTTAGGTGGAATTTATGCCTTTTACTTGGTTTCATAAGATTGGTTTCGTAACCCTGATTGTTTCTTTCTTTCTTGTGACATGAGGTTTCTACCGTTTGAGTAAGTTTTCTTTGGTTGAATATTTGAAGGTTTTCCATCTGTCTTTTTACATAAAGTTGTTCTCCCTGGGGGTCGACAATAACTGTCCCAAACACATCTATTTGTCAGCTGTTTTATTGATCATTTTCTAGGTCTTTAGTCTACACTCTGCAGTCTTTAGTCAAATTATGCTAGGCTGGGACTTGGCATACATATCGGGTTAACATATGATGCCCACTATTCTTGAACCCACTAATTAAGGCATTTTGATTGATGTCAAGCATTAACCTCGATTAAATGAGAATCAAGTCAACACCTAGATTTCAGTTATTTTTCTCTTTTCAACCTTCTGGTGGAGGATATCTTCATTGACGCTCTCTCTCTCTCTCTTCCTATACTTGTGGTTTATGTTCTTTATTTTATGTTGAAATTGTAGACATTGAAAGACTTTGTGGACATCACGGAGACTGAGGTGGCATCTGTGACAAATTTATACTCTGTGGTGGTAAGTTTCTGGATAAAATTATTCCATGTTCAGCTCTTTTAATTTTGTTAAGGAAAAAATTATCATTTGTCATTTGATTGTTCTTTTTGGTGGACAGGGTAGAAATGCAGATGCACTTGCACTATATTTTGGTGAGGATCCTGCCCGTTGCCCATTTGAGCAAGGTAAGTGCAAGATATACAGCTATTCTCTTTAATTTATTTTTATAATTTGTGTCTGGAATTTGCTTGGTTCTTAGACGCGTTATAAGTTGAATTATATAAATTATTCTTGGGCAACATTCTTTTTTAAAATTACTTATCCTGTTTCAATGTTTGAAAAGTTTGGCATACTACTATTAAAAAGATAGTTTGTAGTTCATCTGGGAAAAAAATGAAATTAGAATCTACCTAAGCTCATCTGGAATGATAATAAATTTATTAGTGATGATCAATGTAAAACATGAGTGAATATTTACATATGGGAAGACCTGTACCACAAGGCATTAGTTTTTTCATCTTCCTCAAGTTTTCTTTTTTTCCTCCTACTAAGAGGAAGCATCATTTTATTACTGATAAAGAAAAGGTCTCAATTATCACGGTCCTTAGTTTGTCCTTTCTTTAGCGACAGAACTCATTTCTTATAACTTACATTAGGAAATAAAGGGTAGCAAAGGAATGGATTGGAATTTAATAGGTAAAGGTCGGAAAGAATAGTTTCTTGTGACTGGAGCATGGTGCAGTTAAGATTTAGATAATTTTTCTGATTGGATACCTCTTTTTTCCTTGTTTGACGTTGATGGTTTCATGCTATGTTGATTTGTGCAGTTGTAGCAACTCTCTTAAATTTTATAAGAATGTTTCGTAAAGCCCACGAAGAGAACTACAAACAGGCCGAATTAGAAAAGAAGAAAGCGGAGAAGGAAGCGGAAATGGAGAAGGCCAAGGGCATTAACCTAACAAAAAAGAGTGGGAAATAGGTGAAGTTCATTTTCTTCTCTCTACGCCCATGGGAGACAACATTCCTCCGACCACCCTCCATAACTATGACTTTGGAGAGTGGCAATGGCCTCAAATTTTGTGTTGGGGATATCAAATTCTCAAACCCAACTGGTTCAAAGCAAATCTGCTACACCTGCAGGCTGGCGGAGGCAATGATTTTGGTCTCCACCATTGTCTTATTCTGTTTGAGTGGGACTCCTTACTGTGACATTTGGTCGGGGCCACTCTCTTGGCGGTGGGTGGCTCGACTCGGCTTCACTGAGCTCATTTGACTAAATTTAGATAACGGGTCCAGCCCTGGCCCTTCTAACGTTAATTACCGATGAGAAAAACAGCCATTTCGACCACCCAGTTGCTAAATTTTTTCAGCAGCAGATCAATTTGCCACGAAGTTGTGAACCTCAGGACTGCTGCTATCGGTCTCGCATAGAACTGTGTATAGAGCCTTAACCCTTAATTTTAGAATTCAATTCTTTCATGTAACATATTCGGTAGATTCGACCCTTTTTGTCTTAGGTTTAGGTTTTTCTGGTTGGTCCCCCCGTTGCCAATGTTGTTGTATAGTCGTTTGGATCGCAAAGATCAAACGAAAAGACGGGACACCCACTTTAGTGAGATTGTATCATAAAGAAAATACAGATTGGTAGTTAGAAGAAACAAGATGCTTCTTTTGCTCATTTTGTTGTAATACATTATGCAATTTTTCCAGGGAAACCTGTAAATGTTCTAAGAATTCCATAGAAATGGAGCGAAATTGTGTTGTGGACTTCTTTTTCGGCGTAGTTTTATTTTTCTTATTGACGGAATTTACTACTTCGTTCGACTCAACTTGTTTAATTTGTTAACATTTGATCGGTTTGGTTAGGCTTATTTGACCCTTTTCAAATGAAGTGTAAATAAATTTTAAATATTTTTTTTTAATTAATTTTCAGAATATATTTGTTTTCGTGAGTTATATTTTTAAATAATAATGATAATTAAGAGGATGAATAATCAACAGGAAACACAGCAATCTATTTGGCTTATCGTCCCAAACCATTGAATTCATACAACAATCATCTTCTCTGCAAGAGCCAAGAACTTCTCCTTCACTAACCAATCCGAAAATCCTTCATGCAGCTTTTGAAAAAGAGGGTGTTCATAGTTTTATCACGAGCAACAAAGATTGAATACAAATATGCAATCAGAATCCCTTACGCCATCATCGATAATCCTCGATTCTCAACCTCGAGACGATAAACTTGAACAATTCTATATGGAAACAAGGATTCAATCGAAGTGAGAGCGACATTGATCAAAATAACAAACACAAGGCAGTTGAATTTTTTCCTCTGATCAAAACACAAGCCTTGAGGATTGCCAAAAACCCTCCATTTTTTTTCATCCCTAATGAAACCAATGTTAGACTAAACCAAATTCCATAAAAACCCAAGATCGTATTAATTTGTCAAGTTCAAGATAAGTGACTTTGATCTTCTAAGTCATAACGACTCTTCTTTAGAGAAATCCTTTACCTTAATCTTTGATTTCTCACGGTGGACGAAAGACCAAAAGAATAGAAGGTATTTCACCATTTGACCTAAGGATCATAACTCTGAATTTATGACTTGTAGGTTAGGTTAAGTTCGGCTCATCATCAAACTTAAACCTAACTATTGATATCTACATATTGGGCCTCATACTTAATGCTAAAGCTCAACTTTATTTGATCACTTAATAGAATTTGACTCTATAATAACTATTAGCATATACTTATAATTAAGCAAAAGAACCCACTAATTAACGTCAAATAAATCCAACAACTTTTCGCTTGGGTTTTATATTTTGATTATAATTGTATATGAGCAAAAATTCTTACGTGCACATGAGTTGCTATCATTATCAAAGTATTTCCAAACAATCTTGTCCATCAATCATATCAATATAGGATCAAAGCGGCTTTCGTCACACTAATTCAAATAGTGTGTTGCAAGAAAATTACATACAATGTGTGATTATTGTACGCCTATTTCATGTTGGTTCAACCTTATTTCTTATGAGATCAACAATAATTAAGAATTAGAATGAAATCAAAGTAACCAAAATCTTTAATGTGCAAAACCAAACTTAACAGTAGTGTCTATAAACCTAACACCTTAAGTATGCAAAATACAAAGCAAATAACAAACTCTAACTGAAACAATATATCCTCAACTAATTTAACACCCGTATGAGCAGTGTGTTTATAAAAGACCTTCGGTCGTAAATCCTTAGTAAGCGGATCCGCAATCATAGAGTTTGTACCGATATGTTGAATAGACAAATAACCGCTTTGAACTTCTTTTTATAACAACTAGGAATATGATGTCTATATGCATTGACTTAGTCGAGATCTTGTTGTTATCGACAATATAGACTATTGACTTATCGTCACAAAATAACTTTAATAGTCTTTCAATTCCATCCATATTCCAATTTTTAGTGACACAATTCTATAGCTATATTTCATCATTAGAAGTCTCATAATACAAATTCTGTTGCCATAGTTAAAGAAACTTTAAATTCTAATTTAACCCTTTTTCTTAAAACAGTTTCTCCAACTATTAGGTAGATATATTCTAATGTCGATTTCCAACTGTCTTGACATCTAATCAAATTGAAACCACAATACCTAATGATCTCTAGTTGATTCGATTTCTTGTTTGTGAGCATTTAAGTTTTTGTTCTCTGTAAGTACTTTACAACCCTTTTGACTGTAATCCAATGATTCAATGTAAGGTTCTTCAATTATCTACTTTGCAAATAACTATGTACATAATATCCAAATGCATACATACTTGAGCATACATTAGATTTCTTACTGTCGACACATGAAAAATCTTTTTCATTTCCTTGACTTAAGTTAATTCTTGGGGCATTGATCTTAATTAAATTTGTTGCCTCTAACAAAAAGGGTAAACTTGCATGCCAAATTTCTTAAATACTGCTTCGATATAACTCTTTTGTGATAACCCAAACATACCTCCAAAACGATCTCGACATACTTGTATTGCTATGTCATTACTAACAAACAATATATCATCGACTTATAAAACCAAAATAATAAACTTGCTCCCACTGAACTTGTGGTATATAAACTCATCAATCAGATTCACTTGATAACTAAAGGAGATGATTGATGACTTAGGAAATTAAGTATGTTTATTTTGATGATGCATTAGTTTAATTGGTTATGATATTCTAAGTTATTATATTAAAAATACTTTTGAAAATGAGTAATTAATTGTACTAATATGTTTATAAGAGTCTATGCAGTAAAAGATAAAATTTATAAGACTCAAAGTTAAGATGATCAATTTGAAAAATAGGAAGATCAAATTGAGAAGTGCGGAAGTGTACTCTGTGTGGATGACTAGATTAAAAAAGTAGAAGCCCAGACACAAATTGAGAAACAAAATACATGGTCGTGGTCGTCCCGTTCAGATTCATGTTTTAACGTGTAGACGCCAGGACTAGTCGCGGTCGTCCAAACCAAATTCGTGTTTTAACATGCGGACCCCCAAACAAAGAAAATACATAGGTGCGGTCGTCTAGCCTAGAATGATGTTTTAACATGCGATCGCCCAGACAAAGAAAAGTTTTGAAGCCATAGACGCCTGTTCATTTCAAAGTGGATATCCGGACATTGAAATACATATCCGTAGTCGACCAGAACAAAATGTGGACGATTGCTGTGGTAGCCCACAATTAAAGTGTGGAAGTCCACTGGTTGTTTTGACGTGTCTAACTGGTCTTCAATGGATATATTGTAGACGCCCAAAAAACCTAGCCGTAGATGCCCGTAGCTCTGTCCCTTTAAAGAATACTATAAATAGAAACATTGCCAAATTGGAAGATAATAAGAAGAGAAATCATACTAAAGTGTTTGCACTCTCTCCTTCTTTTGTGTTTGTTCATTTACTTATTGGCTTAGGAAAGTTCACTTAAAAGAAATTACAAGAATCTTACAAGCATAAAAATTGAGCTATTTTATCATTAGAAAAAGTTAGTAATCTTAATCTTAACACTTTCATCTTTCCAATGAAATTAATAGTACTGCTTATAAGAATTTTGCGAGAGTCCATAGATGGATTTCTTTAGTTTACAAACTAATCATCCATTTCAAAGAGTTTTGGTAGTACCATATACATTGTTTCATCAATATCATTTTTGAGAAACATAGTCTTTACATCCATATGACATATCTCAAGAGTCAAAGTGAACTATAGATGCCATAATAGTTTTAAAAAGAGTCTTTAAATCAAATTGAGGAAAAAGTAACATTTTTTTCAATACCTTCCTTTTATGTTCTTTGTGACAAGATGAACTCTATATCTCTCAATAATTACCTTTCGAATTCCTCAACCTATGATTTTCCAACCTTCAAGCAATAGGTTGAGATTTCTAATATCATTGTCCTTTATTGACTTTTGAATCTTTACCTATGGTATCAATCCATTATTGAGAATTAGAATCCTTCATGACTTAATGAAAGTTTAAAGGATCATCTTCCACCATTCCATGTTAGCCTTATGTTCCTGGACAGAGAAGATATAAAAATCTATAATCGCATTTTCCTTTCTCTAATAGATCACCTCAATGACATCAATTCTGGAGGGTATTGAGTTTTCTTTTTAGAAGCAATATCTTAAACTTGAAAGGGGAATTTTGAGTATTGTCTTTCTTCTTTATTTGCTATTTGGTCAACGTAAATGTAACGTCCCAAATTATATTTTTTCCAATTTTGAAAACCCTAAATTTTCTACAAATTTGATTTACAAAATTAGATTTAATTTGGTCGTTATAAGCCATAAATCTCAATATTTAAAAAAATTCACTATTAATGGCGGAAGCATTTAATAAAAACAACTAGATTTATTAATTGACTTATTTATTATGGTTAATCCTATTAATTCTATCTCATTAAATAAATTTGAACAAAACATCTATTTATAACTTTATTAATTAAAAACAGAATTTAATATCCGAACACAACTGAAATAATTTATAAAACTTAAAACGCTAAGTACAGTTTATTTTAAAACAACAATTTAAATAAAATTCATTATTCTAACCCATTATTGAAATTCTCAACGTCTTCCTCTGTATGCTCTTCTACCTCGGGAAAATCATCGATCAGTCCAAGTTCATCATCTGTTAGAAATTTACCTACATCACAAGACTAAGACGTGAGATAAACTCAGTAAGTGGAAACACGTGCACAAATATTTAATCTCATGCATTACCAAGTTTTTAAGTTTGAAAGTTACATACTGGTTGGAATTCATTTTCTAGCCCTACCAAGTTTCAAGCTTTCATTAGCTATCACAAGGTTTCATGCGTTCAGGCTTTCATTAGCCATCTCAAAATAACTACCAAGTTTCAAGCTTTCATTAGCTATCACAAAGTTTCATGCGTTCAGGCTTTCATTAGCCATCTCAGAGTTTCCGTCAATTCCATCATATTCATACGCATGCAGGATGACCTATAGTTTTTATTTTGAATATATCATGTGTCAATATCTAATCGTGCGTGACAGAATAAAACTATATAACTTTAATAACGAAATAACAACTTTAATAACGAAATAAATATAACGAAAATATTATATGCCTTGTGATGTAGGGCCTATGGCCAAAACTTTGTAAGTGTACCACTTACCTGGATTCCACGAGAGTAATGGATTAAGGTATTTTCGAATATTCGAATGATTATCCTACGTTGAAAGAATTTATTGATTAATTTCCTTATAAAATAATAATAATATTTGAAAGGAGTTTAGGTAGAATTTCGTTACTGCTAAAATTCTCAATTAGGTCGAAGACGGAATTAGGTCGGATCGGGTTGATAAGCTGGATCGATTTGGTTTGATTGGTTGGGCTAGACATATTCGGTTTGGTTGGAATGGATTTGGTCCGGCTCACCTCATTGATTGACCGCTGCATCACTTTTCTTCTTCTTCTTCAAACGTCGAAAATCACAAACATGGTTTCCTTCTCTGCATCACATCGGGAGCTTCTCACTCGCCGCTGGTCGGGCGTTGCTCACTAAGGCGGGGGAGATGCCGCCGAAAAAAGGGAAGCTCAACTGGAAGGGTGTTGCTTCGGGAGGGATTCTTTCGTGGTAGAGGCGGAGGTTCGTCCTGGTCTGAGAATGATTTGTCGTGCTGGAATAGTTTGGTCGGAGGAACATTTTGCACGGGAAGAGAGTGTTTGGTTAGAGAGGGATTTTGTGGTCGGCATAAGCAGAGAAAGAGACTTGTCGAAAGTTGATGATTTTGCCCGATTTTGGAAGACAAACAGTGGTCGGAGTTTGATTGAGGTTGGAATAAGGAAGGGATTATTTGAAATGCATTTGATTTGGAAAGTCTTCTAGTAATAAAAATTGGGAGCCATATTAATTATATTAATTAGGTTTTTAATTGAGCTTGAATTGAGGAAGAGTTATGATAATTAATTCTGTTTGTGGGAAATTTATTGATTATGGATGATTGGGAAGAAGAGGTTTGCCGTTTAGGTTGGTTTTTTTTCCCAAAATTGAATAAATTAAATATGATTTACTAGAATTAGGGTTTGATTGAGTCCTAATTAGAAAGTTTGGATGGATTTGGGAATTTCCAAAATATGGAATGTTATAGTAAATCTAACTATTTTTAGTAGTAAATATTTCAAAAACAAATTTCTTAATCTTATCTTCTCCTCCAAGCTCAATATCCACAAAGAATTTGAAATTTCTCATCTAAAAATAATCTTAGTAGTAAGATCATAAAAGTTATACTCTTTTAATCCTTTTTAGAATACTAAATCAAATAGTAACTCAATACTTTATTGTCTAGTTTCTTTCTTTTGGCTTGTAAGATTTTTCCTTAATAGGACTTTTCCAAAATAAAAATACCATAGACCGAACTTTCAGCAATATAACTTTGATAATCGATTTAGATACCACCTTAGTTAGTGCTCCCTTTAATATGTAAGCTATAGTCTTTAATGTTTTTACCATATCCTTATATATTGTTTTGTCTCTCCCAAACACACTCTCTATGTTGGGCATCGCCGACATAGTGTAATGAGAAACAATATTACATTTATCTAGGTATTTAGTAAAAAAAACATGAACATTGTTAAGTAACTAAAACTTCTTATTAATCAGATATAGATACCAACAATCTAAATGTCTATGAACTCGATAAAATATTGTCAATCATTCCAAGAAATCGAAAAGAATGCTCAACAAATATATATATATATATATATATATATATATATATATATATATATATATATATATATATATATATATAAAAGTTCTAAGACAGTTTGAATTTCATTTGGCATCTAATATCTTTATGTTCATCATTTTCTTCTTAATACAACTAACACAAACCGTATAGTCTATCATATCAATAATCTATTAGACACAAATATATATTATCTTATAAGAGAATGACCTAATTGTTTGTGCCATAATGATGTTGAATTTTCATTTAGAAAAAAAAAAACCACAATAAGAGGTGCACATTTCCTTATGTGTTCACTTGAGTTGCAAAAGTAACGAGTAAATTTTTTAACTTGCATTTCCTTTTGCAGTGGAACATATAGTGTTAGCCTAAGAGTCATTAGGCTTAATTGTTTTGATGATGAATGTTTTAATTGAATTATAAGTTGTTTATCTTTTGAATATATTTAATTGTATTATAAGTTGTTTATTTTTTGAATATATTTAATTGTATTATAGTTATAGTTATTGATCTTTATTGGAAATACCCCTTAACAAGGGTATTTATATATTCTAATATATTTGACTAAGTCTATGTAGCCTATAAGTTGATTATTGAGACTTAGAAGATTGAAATTGGACAGAACACTGAGAAGAGATGGACGACCAGTTTGATGAGAACTTGAAGAAGCGGTTGACCAATTTGAAGGTGGTTTACCGGCCATAAAGACAAATTGCTCGATATTTTCAACCAGTTGTAGAAGCGGTCAACCGGTGAAGAAATGGTCGACCGCAAATTATGATAGATTCGAGCCTATTTCTGATATGCCTAAAAAAAGTCGACCGGGGACAAAATGGTCGACCGCTCGACTGGATTTCACAACGGTAACATTCCAACGGTCGAGAGACCATCAACCAAAATAGAGATGGTCGACCGGTATAGCAAAATTCTATAAATAAAGACACTCCAAAGCTCAATTTAACCAAGAGAGAATCATTGCAAATATCTGCAAAAATTCATATTCAATTTCTCTACAATCAAATGAGTGTATATGCTTAACTCTCTCAATCCTCAACTTGATATTTCATATTAGAGAGTTAAGTTCTAAAGTTGTATTTTCTATTTCTGCATTTGTAAATCGATACATCAAGGGTGACGCCCCATAATAGTCAAGTGGAAAGGGTGATGCCCTAAGAAAGAGTCATTGTAAAAGTTTGATTGACACCCGTGAAGTCAATCATCATTAACTGGGTATGTTAGGTGATTAAGGATCTCTAAGTGGGAAACTCAGAGCACGAACGTAGGCCGGAGTTGCCGAACTGCGTGAATATATCAGAATCATCTCTCTAACCCTTACTCTTATATTTGTTATTGTTTGATTTAATATTTGTTATAAATCACTTATGGTTAAAAAAATAAATATCGCACGAAAAAGTTTTGCACACTTAATTCACTCCCTCCTCCCCCTCTCTATAGGCGTGCATACGGTCCAATATGTACAACTTCCAAATCTTTCTCTTTATTTACTTTTGTCCTTAGATTGCGTTGCCAAATAAGTATCTTATATCTTAAGTTGCTTTCATCTTTCCTCTTCTTGCACACAATGAGAAATAAGCTCAATAAGATTCTCCTTTATGACTATCGTAGTTAACCATAAATTGTGTGAATTGAGAAGATGTTTAAGAACCAAATGCAAAAATGAGTCCTTATACAAGTCTAACTTATGTGCCTTTAAATTTAAAGCAATATGAGACACTTTCGTAATGTACTCTTTCATATTTCTTTATCCTTAAACCTTAGTGAGACCAGATTAGATAAAAACATAATTGTCTCAATCCTTTCATTTTGTTTTACAAAAAACTTTTAATTTCTTCATGGAACATCCAAGCGTCGCCCTCTTCGGACTTAGTGTCGCATAAAATATTTTTAATTGTATTTATAATGATCACAAGACTAATGAAAGTTGAATAATTTCACATTTTTCAACTCTATTTAGTCATCAAGACTACTTAATACCAAAAGAGTGGGGGTATATTCATTTTTAGTGCAGGAATCAGATCCATGCAAACAAGAACAATCCTAAGGTTCTCTTTCCAGATCTTTAGATTTGTGTTAATTAAACACTCGAAGTGTTTGCAGATAATATAACATTTATTCCATTAAGAAATAATTGTAGGTTCACATTTCAAAATATATATCATAATTAATTAATAAATTCAAATAATGGTAGGACCCTATCACAAGATACCTAACACAATATTTATATTTAGTTTTTGGACATAAATATAAATTTAAAAGTGGTACTCTCGGTGAAGTAATCAAACATTGATAATAAATTTATGTCAAGTAACAATTTTATTTTTGTACTGATTTATTACCAACATAGGCCAAACAATATTACATCTTTATTATTGCAAATGTCATGTGACTCTGCTAAATATTAATATTCTTTAGGGTCGATTAAATACCCACGTAAGTTATACACACACAATCTTAATATTCAAAATTAATCAATTTAAGCAAGAGAGTCTAATTTAGATAGGATACCATTTAATTAAAATCAAGTGAGAATATCAAATTCCAAAATACCAAAATTTAAATTAAAAAATAGCAAAAAAATTTAAAAACCCGAGCGTCAATGGTGGATTTTTTGGCAAGAAAATTTGTGATGAAAACTTTCAAAAGTCACAAATTTTACACTTCAAAAAACTGAATACATGGATCAAATCTAAATATAATATTGGGAAATTAGTCAAAAAAAAAATACTGAACTATAAGGTCAATGACAAGTTAACTACTAAACAATTTTCACTGACACATAAAACACTCAACTATGAGAAATGAATGAAGCAAACATCGTTGTTAGGTTTAAAGGAGGGATGCTGACAGACGAAGGTTCATGGTCATTGGATGAAGGGACATAGGTCCCTCAATGTGGATGGATGGCTAGGATGGACCAAAGGCATCCACCAAAAGCACTAGTGGACGAAGGTTCATGACCGTTGGATGAAGAGATGAATGTCCCTCAATGAGAATGGACGGATAGGATGGACCAAAGATGCTGGCAAACTTTATGTTGAAGGGGGTCACGTGCAAAACACATTCTAAAACGGACGTCCCTAGTTTAAAACGGACATTCCTAAGCCCACAACGGATGTCCCTCGACTTAAAACAGGAGTCTCTCAGCTTACGAAGGAAGTCCCCAGCTTAAAATAGATGTCCCTAAGCCCATATTGGAGATTTTCTCTAGAGAACAATTGATTTCTTTCTATAACGACGAAGAATAGAAAATGCATAAAGAAATAAGAACACCAAAGATTAATGTGGTTCGGATATTGAATCCTACATTCACGGACCAAGACGAACGTACCTTTATTCACCAATCAAGAATCGCAAAATGGAGTTTATAGATTCATACAGACGCGAAGAAAAAATCAGAAGAAAAACTCTCAAACCCTAACTCTCTCTTTCTCTCTCTGCACATATTCTCTCTCCCCAAACACCCAATTCTGATAAGAATAAAAGGTGTTAATCCTGGTCACCCTAACCCACCCACTAATTAAACAATGGAGGCCAACTGTACTCCCTTAATCGAGAAGCACACCTCAAATTTGAGTATGGCACATGACTCATGTGCACTCACTTAACTTGAACCAAACACTACAATTCTCCACCTTGGTTCAGATATCCTAAGATAGTGGAGAACAAAAAATAGTAAAATTCAAACAGGACGAACACCAACCAAATTTAAATAGAATTTAAACTTGGTAATAGGTAGAATTTTTGTCAATGCTTCCGCTGGATTCTCTTCAGTGGCAATCTTTTCTACATGTATTTCTCCATCTTCAATCTTTTCTTTGATGAAGAACAAACGAATATCAATGTGTTTAGTTTTCTCATGGAATACAAGATTCTTCATCAAGTAGATTGCAAATTGGCTATCACAGTGGATTGTAATGTTATAGCTCTCAATTTCCAACTTAGAAGCCAATCCCTTAAGCCAAATCTCTTCCTTGAATGCCTCAGTTACAGTAACAAATTCAGCTTATGTGGTAGAAAAAGCATCGCCTTTTTGCAAACTAGATTTCCAACTAACAGAACCACCAAATACAGTAAAAATAAAACCAGAAGTTGAATGTCTAGAATCAATACAGCCAGCATAATCAACATCCACATATCTAGTGATAGTAGCAGTATTGAAATTGTAATTTCCAAAACATAAACCAAAATTCAAAGTGTTTGAAATATACCTCAACAACCATTTTAATGCATACCAATGTGATTTACATAGATTAGCCATAAACATGCTGACAACACTTACAGAGTAGGCAAGGTCTTGACGTGTACACACCATGGAATACATGATGCAGCCCATAATATGTGCATATGAAATCTTCTTCATGTATTCAACTTCTTCACTAGTTTTTGGTACTTGTTCCTTAGACAATCTCAAATGATTAGCAGGAGGAGATTGAATTGATTTATATTAGAAAGATCAAACCTGTTTAAAATACGTTTAAGTAGTTTTCTTAAGTTAAACAGAGAGTCTTTAATACCCGATCTCTTAGTATATCAATGCCCAGGATTTTCTTTGCGTTTCCAAGATCTTTCATGTCAAAAACCTTCTCCAATTCTTGCTTCAAATCCCAAATTTCAGATTTATCTTTCTCTGCTATTAGAATATCATCTACATATAACAAGACAAAAATTCTATTTTCTTTACAATTTCAACAATATACACAAATATCAAATTTGCTTCTCCTAAACTCAACACTAGTAATGAATTCATCAAATTTTTTATTTCACTGCCTAGGTGATTGTTTTAATCCATATATTGATTTTTTCAACAAACAAACCTTATTTGAATTGGTTACCTCAAAACCTTCGGGTTGAGTCATTAGAATAGATTCCTGTAAATCTTCGTGAAGAAAGGTCATCTTCACGTCCATCTGTTCAAGTTCAAGATCTTACAAAGCAACCTTTGACAGCAAAACTCGAATAGATGTTAGTTTAACTACAGGTGAAAATATTTCAGTAAAATCAATACCTTTGCGTTGGGCAAAACCTTTTGCCACTAACCTGGCATTGTACCGGGGTTTTTCAACCCCTGTTATACCTTCTTTCATCTTAAAAATCCATTTAGAACCGATTACCTTCTGTTTATTTGGATTGTCGACTAGCTGCCATGTTTTATTTTTAACAGTGAGTTCATTTCCTCATGCATGATAGCAACCCATAGATCCTTATGATCTCTGGTTAAGACTTCAGCATAAGAGGTTGGTTCTAAGTTTTCAAGATCTGATGCTATCAATAGGGCATATGCAATAACATCTGCATAACCGAGTCTTTGAGTGGGTTTAATGATTCTTCTTGACCTATGTAATACTCCGAAAATGTATTTCCTTTTTGATGATGTAATAATGCTGGATAATTTTAATATATGAATATTACGTCAAATTATGTAACGATGAGCGTAAGTTGTGCATGGAAAGTAGAAGGTTGATGTTGGAAAATTTAACCTAAGTAGGGGTGTGCAGGACCGAACCGGTACCAAAGAACTGGATCGGTACCGCCGGTTTTGTTACCGGTTCGGTATGTATAAGTTGGGTACCGAACCGAAGCCTGTCCTTTGGGACTAGAACCGGCTTCTGCGGTTCGGGACTCGGTACTGTACTGGCTGGCACCGTCCTGACCGAAGACCCGACTTCAAATTAAGGCATCATCGACCATCAGTTCACACTTCACTCTTTGACTTCAACTCTACACCGTGCACCCCGCAAATCCCTGATCCCGAGTCTTCATCTCTGCACCCCGCGAATCCCCTATCGGTCGATCCTACGCCGCGCCCAGAGTCTTCAGCTCCTGCAGTCCTGCATCCTGAGTCTTCAGGCTTCAGCTCCTGTATCCCCCGACTCGGTGACTCCCGAGTCTTCAGCTCCTGCACACCCTGAGTCCCAACCATTGAACGGTGATCGGTTACTCAGTTTGTACCCCGAGTCTCGAGTCTTCAGCTCTTGCTGATCTGTTCTAGTGTTCTGCTTCATTCTTTGCTCCGAGCCTCCACTCCAGTGGTCAGTATTTCTATTTCAATTTTACGATTTTGAGATTGTAGGTTTACAGATTTAAGTCTAACAATCGATACATTAAAGTCTAACCAAACTTGCCTGTCAATTTCTGTGCTGGAATAATGTTGTGTCTGGAATAAAGTTTTGAAATAAAGTATTTATGTGCTAGTGTGCTGGAATAAACTTGTCTGGAATGTTTTGGAATAATGTTTTGGAAACATCATGCAGCAGAGAAGCATTTTGTGGTCCTTAAAGAGTATGCTATAGGTCTGGTTGAGCATAAAAAAAATTGTAAAAATTTCTCAAGTAGTTTGATTATCTTTTTGTGTGTGGGAACAAACTGACCTATGCATGCACTATCTGGTTGTTAGTGAAATGAACCAGCTTGTTGATGTTGGTGTTGCTGGAGTCCACAGGTCCAAGAGGTTTGTGTAGAAGTGGTGATTATGCATTTTAAGAAATTCATATCTTCTACTTTGTTTTACATAAGGTTGAAAGATTTTAGTTTTTATTTAGATTCTAGGAATAAAATTCGATATGGACCAGTACCCGACCGGAACTGGTACCAGTCCGGTACCAGACTATAATGGGACCGGTACCGGTCTTGAATTTTCAAAACCGATACCGACCGGTCCGGTGCGGTCTACTGGGGAACCGGTACCAAACCGGACCGTGAACACCCCTAAACCTAAGTATGAAAAACTTAGAAAAAATGTGTGCTGGGACAATTCGGACGACTTGCGGATGAAGCGGACGAAGAGATTTATGTCCGCAATGAATCTGTACAAATATGGGACAATTTGGACGATGCAGACGATACATACGGATGTCATTTTGCTTCCGTAAGGCACCTGCGGACGGTACAGACAAAGGCTGGGGACGTATTTTCTCATCCCAAATTGACTTTCGGATGGTGCGAACTAGTACTGCGGACGACTCGACTCCTCTGCAATATCGGGAATTTCCAGAAACCCATTTCTTATATCGTCTCTCTCTTCTGATTTCTTGCAAAACTCACCAAGCTCTCTCTCTCCCCTAGGTGCTGCGATGATGTCCCCTTCTTCCCAGGTAAGTTGGAAGCTTTCCACATGGGGCACCTCCATTGGACCTCCCCTCATTGGTTTGATCATTGGACAGCTTTTCTCCTGCATTTTATCCATGTTGCAGCTACCAGTCTTCATCCTTCTCTTACCTTTCGTCTATATGAGGTAAGAATCCTTCTTTACTTCCCATTCTACAATTTTTGGCGAGGGAGTATTACTTTGTGTGTGTTTTGAAAGTCTGAGCTACGCGAAGTGCTGTGTATTGAGGGAAGGAAATTGTTTACTCTGTCTAAATTTCTTACTGTCCACTCGTGAAGTTGAAGGTAAGGTTTGATTTCTGGAAAAGTTCTAAGTTGATTATGGACCTCTAGTCAAGTTAACTACGAGGATGGGAATTAACTACTCATATTGTTTTGCTTTAGAAAATCCCTGTGGCTCCTGTTGGGTGTTATTAACTGTGATTAAGCTAATGGATATTGAGCTAGGAACCAAGGTAAGAATTGGAATATTATTTTGGCCAACGGAATGGCCTTACATTACGGTTCTTGTCTACTTGTGTTGTGGTTGATTTGTTGTTCGGTGTTGTACTGTGAAGTGTAGATCATAGTTTAACTCTGTTATTGTTGTGAAATTTCTAGAAAAATGCAACTGTTATCACGTTGAACATTGAGAATAGATTTGATGAAAAGCATGAAGTTGATATTGGATTTTGAGTTAAAATATGATCAATGGAAGTTAATGATTTATGATCTAAACTGAACTTGGTAGAATGCTTAGAAGTTGTACTGTTAAATTCTAGAGATTATTGTCAGTACCCTCTAATTCTTGATAAGGAATATACATTGTTAATGATAGATTGAATACCAATCATAGGCACTGTAAGCTGTGAATTTCTACTCACTTATTATCTTAGGACTTTTATGCTGGACTAAATTGGAAATGAATTAACTGCTGTCTTGGGTATGGGTCAAGTATGGTAAACTGACCTCTTGCCCATATTTGATATCGTTGAGTTCCATATACACTTATCCGTCAACTTGCTTAAAGTTAAACCTGAAATATGCCAATATGAAAAATTGAATAAAGTTGAAGTAAAATCCACGTCTGGTTAGATTAGAATGTGATTTACCCTGCTCGTATTGTGAATGATCAACTTTAAGATAATATTGTTTTGTCTCTCTCATGCTAAAACTAGTTACTTAAATAAGGTGACAATACTTATGATATTTTCTTTGAAATTTAACCTGTGATATGTATCTGTAAGGATTATTTGCCTTCGTTATTCCTGTGATTGATTTTGGAATTCATGCATTCATCATAGAGCATATGAAATTGTTCGCTTGTTGTATGTCATCTTAAAATTTATGTAAATAGACTTGTGGGGGTACGAAAGAATTTGGAATGGTTGTCGTGGTTACACCCCTATTGGAGTGCCTACCCCCACTTAGGGGGCATGAAGGCATAGGTTAAGCCACGAGAATCGTAAGATTCTCGATTTTCTTGTACTGAAATCCCCAATGTCTTCAACAAAATGATTGGGTATGTCTCGTGGTGACACCCCTATCGGCGTGTTTCCCCGTAGGAAACATAGGTTAAGCTACGAGAGCAATTGACTTATTCATCGTCCCAAATAACAGATGAAATACAGATCTCCTTTGTAATGCATCGTATGAACATGCATCATATGCATTGCATTTATATTCTTATTCTTGCTGGGCGTTAGGCTCATTGTTTTCCCCGTAATGTAGGTGATTATTTTAATGAAGAATTTGTACCAGTGGATGAGGAGGCGTTCCAGGATGACCCCTCGTGTTATCAACCGATTTGACCTAATGGGTGCAGCTCGCATATTTTGGGAAATATGGATGTTTTGAAAAAGGGGTATTTTGGTAATTTACTATTATCGGTGGTTTGAATATTATGGACGATGTACTAGGGACTTTGGTATTTTGTTGAAAACTTTTGGGAAGTTCGTTTTGAAATTCTATTACTTTTCGCGCTATTTACTCTGATTTTGTTTTCTTCCAAAGTAGATTTACTCAAACGATGAATAAATTAAACGAAAATTTTTATGACGTATTTCTAAAATGATAAAAACGTTTTTAATTTAACAGGGCATTACAACCTATCCTTGGTCAATTGATAATTAACAGAATTCTCATCACTTGCTTCTGATTCTTGCTGCAAATCATCATGAGAATCAGTTATAGGCTCTGTAGAAATTCTCTCATGAGGGCTGTCATGCTCCACCGCAATGTGCATCTTCTCACTTGAATTTTCAGATTCATCATAACTTCTTTTAAGTGGGAAATTCTTCTCATTAATGGTCACATCTCTGCTGATCAAAATCTTTTGATAATTTTGTTCAATTGACCAGAGCCTATAGCTTTTAGTTCCTTCAGGATATCTAATGAAAATACACTTCACAGCTTGAGGTTTCAATTTTCCTTATTTTACATGTGCATATGCCGTACATCCAAAAATCATTAAATCTATGTAAGTTACAGGATATCTGTACCATAATTCAAATAGAGTCTTAAATTCAATAGCTAAAGAAGGACATAGTTGATTAGATAACATGGAGTTTTTACAGCCTCTGCCCAAAATGACCTAGGAAGTTCGGCTGTTAACAACATACATCGAACACGTTCTAAAATTGTCCAATTCATTCTTTCAGCCAACCCGTTTTGTTGTGGAGTGTAACTCACAGAGTGATTTCTAATTATGCCTTCTTCTTTATAGAACATATCAAACTTTCTTGAACAGAACTCTAATCAATTGTCAGTTCTCAGCTTCTTGACCTTCCTTCTAGTTTGGTTTTCCTCAGTTTTTTTTCCAAGTTTTGAAGATATCAAACACTTGATCTTTGGTCTTCATACAATAAACCTAGATTTTGAGAAATCATCAATTATAGTGACAAAGTAATGAACTCCTCCTTTAGATGGGGTCTGTTCTGGCCCCATACATCCGAATGGATGTAATCAAGAATTTCCTGAGTTGTATGGGAAGATTTAGAGAATTGAACTCTGTTGCTTTTACCGAGTACACAATTCTCGTAAAAGTTCAGACTTGTTATTTTGTCTTTTCCTATGAGGTTTTGTTTGTTAAACTCCACCAAACCATGTTCACTTACATGTCCAAGTCTCAAATGCCATATCTCAGTTTTATTTTCTTTTTCAGTGACAGAACTAATTTCTCCTATCATTGTACTTCCATTCAAGATGCATAGCCCATTATTTAACCTTCCTTTCATCATAATCATTATTCCTTTGTTTATTTTCAATGAACCAGATTCAATCATTACTGAACATCTGTTGGAATCCAACATTCCAATTGATAAAAGGTTTCTATTTAACTGAGGAACATACTGTACATTCTGGATAAGACAAATGCAGTCATCATACATTTTAACCTGTACCATGTCTTCACCTTCTATTTGACATGATTTATTGTCACCAAAAAGTACCTTTCTTCCCATAGTCTTATGGAAATTTTGCAACCAGTCTTTTCTAGGAGTCATATGGAAAGAGCAGCTCGAATCCAGAACCCACTGCTCACCTGATTCAATTTTAGAGACTAACAAGACATCCGAAAATTCATATCCATCAGAAACCACTGAAGCATCCCCCTTTTCGGTTTTCTTTTTAGCTTGTTTTCTTTTCCTTTCAGAACAGACCTTTTTATAATGTCTTTCCTTATGACAGAAGAAGCATCACCTGCTTTGTTTTGATTTTGACCTTGACTTTACTCTATTATTCTTATTTTCTTTGGTATGTGACCTACCTCTAACAGTCAATCCCTCTCCTTCAAATGAATCTTTCCCATTTGTACGTTTCTGCAATTCTTTAGAATTTAAGGCTCCTTTAACTTCAGCCATTGTGAGAGTTTCTTTCCCATACAACATCGTGTCTACAAAGTGTTCATATTCTTTCGGCAGAGAGCTCAGAATTATTATGGCTTGATCTTCTTTAGCAATCTTGACACCAATACTGTTGAGATCTAAAATAATCTTGTTGAAGTCGTTCAAATGTTTTCTCATTTCCTTTGAGTCTTCCATTGACAATGTATACAACTTCTTCTTCAGGTAGAGACGGTTTGCCAGTGACTGCTTCATATACAGAGCTTCTAGTTTATGCCAAATAGTCAGAGCAAATTTTTCTTTTGTGATTGTCCCTCAAGACCTCATCACCCAGATTGAGTAATATAGCACTGTGTGCTTTTGATTCAACGTCTTCAGCTCTGGACTTATCACCGTCCTTCAAGACTTGTAAAGCCTCTTCATCAATCGCTTGAGCGAGACCCTAATGAACTAAAAGTGCTTTCATTTTTATCCTCCATAAACTAAAATCATTATCCCCTGTAAACTTATCAACTTCAAATCTTGCCATTGAAACTAGACAAAATACGTTTATTAAATCAAAGAATCTGAAGCAAGGAAACTACACGATTTGAAGACCCTTTCTTAAATCAAAGAATTTGAAGCAAAGAAACAACACGATCTGAAGGTCCTTTCTTAAATCAAAGAATTTGAGGCAAAGAAACAACACGATCTAAAGGTCGCGTGTTCGATCCACGCTCACCACATCAATTGTTGGAGATTTTCTCTAGAGAACAATCGATTTCTTTCTATAACAACGAAGAACAGAAAATGCATAAAGAAATAACAATGACAAAGATTAACGTGGTTCGGATATTGAATCCTACATCCACGGACCAAGACTAACGTACCTTTATTCACCAATCAAGAACAGCAAAATGGAGTTTACAGATTCATACAGATGCAAAGAAAAAATCAGAAGAAAAACTCTCAAATCCTAACTCTCTCTTTGTACATATTCTCTCTCCCCGAAAACCCAATTCTGATAAGAATAAAAGGTGTTAATCTTGGTCACCCAAACCCTCCAACTAATTAAACAATGGAGGTCAACTGTACTCCCTTAACCGAGAAGCACACCTCAAATTTGAGTATGGCACATGACTCACGTGCACTCACTTAACCTGAACCAAACACTACAGTCCACAATAAACGTCTCTTAGCTTGAAACGAACGCCCTTAACTTTGTTTATATAAACTAAACGGACGTCCGTTGCGAGGGCAAACAATTTCCCCTAGTCAATTTCCAAGAGACCTTTCAACTTCGTTAGAGCGACTATATCCTTTCTGAAATCTCTCTTCAAATTTCTTGAACCAGAAAATGGCATCAAAGACTGAAAAAGTCTCCACGAAGCGGAAAACGTGACTCTGCTATTTGCCTCAACGTTTTTTGACAGAAAATGTGACTGCGATGTTTGCATTCTTCATTTTCCATAATTTAAAGTTTGACTTATTACTGACCCCAAACTATAAAATTTATTTTATTAATCTCTCTTTTTCTAGCGATTGAGAATCTGAATTACAAAGGATTTTGTTATGAAAAGAAACGTGAGAGAAAATGGAAGAGTCAAAATTGAAGAAGTGACTGTTTTTATAGAGTTTAAGAGACAGAATAAAATTATAGCATACTTTCTATTGAATCACATTTACTATTTCCATATTCAGTGGTTTGAATAAATAAGGAAATCAACTAAATATGGACACTATCCTAATTGTATAAGGAAAGAATTATAATTAGTAAATTATCCTAAAGAAAATAAGTAAATAAATTATGTAGATTACATATGACTAATAACAATAAATGAGAATAAATTCATAACTAAAATCTTGATATTTTAGGATTTCTATTTTTTATTTTGGATATGTCGCGATTGTCTGGTCCGTACAACGGATGATCAGAGCTTTCACCCAGTCTAGAGGCAAAAATTCCATTTGGACGTCCAGTACAGGTACAGATGCTCTGCGCAGACGTCTGTGCTTGTGCGGACTTTCGACATCGATGTTGGTGCTTTTGCGGATTTTTGTACCTTCTGCAAACGTCCCGTGCTCCCGCGAACGTCCATGCTCCTGCATATGTCCGACGCATTAGGGACAAAGACTCAAAGAAGATCATTTCCATTGAGGAGGCCTACTCTCCCCCCATTATCATCTTCTGAGTAAAATAATGAATGAAACTTATCTTCAAGAGATATCGAGATCGAATGCATCTCTATAACATCTTTATGATCGAACACAAGAAGCTCATCACCCTGAAATATAGAAATAAGCTCCACCTCCATTCTACAGTTGATTCTTGATTGCTGGTTTCTATCCTTGTCATTTTTTAGTCCAATTTGTGTTCGTGTCATTTTTTTCTCTGTTCTTTGTGAAGGAGTTTTGCGGGTAAGTCATTTCTTCACTCTTGTTTTTCCATTTGAAATCTTTGTTTGTGTTGATTTCAAATTCGAGCATGGAAACTCAATTGTAGTTTGGCCACTAACCATTTTTGGTCAACTGACGCTTGAGCCTGGTCAACCACAATGGTGCTTGTTGTTTGTTGTTTGGTCTCGAATTGCCACATTCATAGTTTGTTGACTCCCTATTGAGTCTTGGGCGATTGTATGCGGGTCATATTGACCATTGTGAGGTGCCAGTTGACTTGTCGTTGAGCTTTGTTGACAGTTGGGTTCCAATTGACCCTCGCTGTGTCTTGTTGACACTGGGCGGTCTCAGTTGACCGTGGTCCTGTTTGGTTGACTCCAGGTGTGTCTCCTCAACTACTGAATCATTCGGTTACATGTGTTGTATCTCGTCGACCTAGCCATGTTGCATCAACTGGTGGGTCCTTTGAGTTAACTGTTGTTGTGTCTGGTCGACCACTATTATGTCTTGGTCGATCGCATTATGTGCCTTCGTAGAGTGAAGTTTTGTGATGTTCACTCAACTTCTCAACCATGTCATGTTTCTGGTCTATGTAGCTTTTTGGTTTAATGTGTGGGTTCTTGTCATTCCTTGACTCTAGCTGAGAAGTCTTGTGTTAATCCTTCCAATTTGTTTTCAAATTCTGGTTTGGGACTCGTGTTTTGTCCCTAGTTTTGGTTTGGGGTTTTGACGTTGATTTGGTTTTAGGTTCCGACGATGTCCTCGATTTTGGTGTCTATATCTGATGGTATGTGTGGTAGGTCAGCTAGGCTTTTGTAGCCATCAAAGTAGAGATTTTTATACTTTATGCACTGAATTGCATTATGGTTTTTGAATTATTATTTTGTTGGTTGCCATTTATAAAAATCTGACAGACATGTCTGTTATTACTTATATGTACATATGTTTTCTCATGTTTATGTTATCGTACATAGTATTTAATTTTGTTGTATTATCTATATATCTGGGAGGATAAATCCTCTTGATTCTTTGGACAGTCAGTGCCAAAGTATCCTGAGGCTATCCCGTGCATCTTTTACTATGTGAAGATTGCTTATGTGCATGTGCAAAATGAGTAATAGAACATTTGTGTCATGTCATTGGGTTTCGAATTCCTAAAGTGAAATGGATAATATGATAGTGATGACGCGCTTCTTGGGTTTCAAATCTCTAAACTTGACCATGGTATTTTGTCACACAAATTGAAAGATTATGTTGAATTTTGGATATGATAGGTAGCTAGTTACGGAGTAATCCATCACCGACAATCTCATTTGTTATTTGATTATACATATGGTGTTGTCGCCTGGTTTCTGAACTATAGGCACATTTTTCTTCAAACTTATGAGATGTTGTTATCGACGAATGATCGCCTTTCTATGTTGTGTGCCAAAATTTCACTAAGGCCGTTTTTAGATGAAAAATGATGCATATCTATTTTTATGATATAGCTGTCTATGTATACAATGTCTTTTACAAAAAGCCTCATCGATGACCCGTATGCCTATTTTTGAACAAAATGATGAAAGGATTTAAAAAGTGTTTTAATAAAGTCCATGTACGATAATAAGAAACATTTAACCATGTTTTTTTTAGAAAAAGAAAATCAGTTTTCTCTTGTATTACATTTAGTATAGATTTTCTTACGGAGTTAGTCACTCACCTCAATGACCCCTCAATCCTAGCTTTAGTTCGTGGTGGTCTAGTGTGCCGTCCAAGGTGTGGTTACCTGGAATTTGAGTTTCCTCTTGGTTTCTCCCTATTGTTCTCAGTGATGATTTATTTCTTTATTTTTTGTTTGTCGTTTGGTGTTGGGTGGTTTCATTTATTGCCTAGTATTGTTTTTTTTTTCTTTATTGTTATTATGCTATTTCTAACTTTTGTTGATCACTTTGTGGAGTCTGACCTATTGTTTTGAATTTTGGACTTAATTTTATATTAAGATTTCGGCTGAAAACTTAGTTTTGAGTTGGGCGATTGGGTCCTGTCTAAAGATCGAGTCACCTAACTCGGCTTTTCTGTTAGGCCCACCTTGGAGTCGTGACACTCTGAATTATTTTCTTCTCTCTCAATCAAACTCGGCTTAGCTAACAATCAAATTTCTTCCCTACTTCATTCGTGTTCTTCATTTGATTTCTTTGCAAATGGCAGTCAAAGTAGCTCCGACGTTCTTGCATTGGCCTTAGTCAGTTGGGTGCTTCTCACAGTCACAGTGGTCGCCTAGAAATTGTACCAATTTAGGGATGACGGAGAATAATAACATGTTAAACAATATTAACATAATATTCCTGGAACGTTTAAATTAATAATAATTTTAAAGTACATAGTTTAAATTAAAATACAATATATTAGTTGCAAGAATATCAAAGTACATATCCTAAAATTCATGAATTGAAATTGATAATTACCCTAAATACAATTATTTTAAAATACTGTCAAATTCAAAACTAGAAAAAAAAAAATGTGATCAAACGCGCAAGTCATGATTACAAATAAACCTATACTATTTTTTACACATTGTTTTGTTAAATTTAGAACAATTATCTATGTTAATTGTAATATGGTAACAGTTCAGAGCTTAACATTTAGGATCATTTACATATAAGACATTAAACTGTTTTTTAGACAGATCAAATCTCCATCTTTTAATTATCAACAATTTGAATTTTGTCATTAATTTATCTATCAAATCTAGTACGTCTATATGACGTATTTCATTTTATCAAGTGTTTCAACCCGATTTTTAATCTCTCTGGCAATTTCTAACACGAATTCAAACTTTATAGATGTCATATTTCGGGATTTTGAACTCTGTTAATCGCGTGATAGAATTTAAAATTGGATTAAAAATCATCACAGAGGTTATAAATCAAATTAAAAAACCTTATTAAATGAAAAAATGGTATACACATACTAGATTTAATGGATTAATTGAGGACAAAATATAATTTACTTATAGTTAAAAGTTGGAGGTTTGATTTGTCCAAGCATTAATTTAAGGTCAAATTTATGAATAATTTCAAACATTAGAATCTAAATTGCACTTTACCCATTATTATATTATTATGTATTAATATGTCAATTAAATTTTATACTAATTTTATAGTGTCATTATAATCAAGTTAACATGAGCAAAACAATTGAATCTTAGCTCTAAACTCAAGTAAGACCTTTTTCCCAAGCGAGCTTAAATCTTGAGCTTGACTTGATTAGTTTAGCTCCCGTAGCAAAGTTGGCTAGTAAGCATCAATATAACCTGTGATCGAGCATGCTAGCAAGCCAACTCTATTTATCGATCGTTGGACCGCTTTACTATCATCCCAAGTTCTGCAAACTTTGTAGTTTTCTGCATCCCCATCTTTTACCCCCATTTCAATGGCGGAAGAGGCCGATCCAGCTCCTACTTTCATAAACTTGTTCTATTTCCCATGCAATCAAATAATGGTGTTAATATAATAATAGATAAAATTTAGAAACTAGTAGTTTATACATATTTATTTTTACATTATATGGTGTAAATTTTAAAATATATAAATATGTTATATCATACTATATCAAACTTTTATTGTTTACTTCATTTAAAGTAGTCCTCCTAGTTAAACATTCAAAACAATTTCCTCATTATTGTTTTAGCCTTTTAGAAAATTAACAAAACAACCATTGAACTATAAAATTAATGATAAGTTAACCACTAAACAATTTTTGTTAATAAATAAAACATTCTACAGAAAATGAACGATGCAAACATCGTTGTTAATCTATTGAAAGAAACATTAAAAACGAGAAGACTTTTCATAATGGAAGATTTTCAGTTAACTATTTGTTGAAAAATCAATGTACTTCAAGCTAAATATGTTTTCAATTCACTGAGGAAATTCATCAGAAAATAGATTTTGAAAACGTTAAACTATTCGAAATCGATTTTGGTATAAAAATAGAAGATTTCCAGTTAACTGTTTGTTGAAAAATCAATGTACTCCAAGTTAGACATATTTCCGATCCACTAAGGAAACTCGGTGAAAAATTCGTTGTTTGTTACACTAAAGAACAACAAAGAATTCAATAAATGGAGTGGAAAGAGTATTTTTCACTGCGGAAAGAATAACTTCCACTACAGAAAGTAATCTTTCATGAGTCATATTCCAAGAAATCACTTTCCGCAACAGAAAGAAAACGTTACGCAGTAGAACAAATACTTTCCGCAACAAAAACTAGTCTTCCGCTACATAAAGTAAGTCTTTGATCTTTCCACTGCCAAAACAAATTAAAATTTTTACCAGAAAATGTGACATCGATGTTTGCTCCGTTTATTTTCCATAGTTGAGTGTTTTATTTGTTAATAAAAAATTTTTAGTGGTTAGCTTATTAGTGACCTCATAGTTCAGCGGTTGAATTGTTAATTTCCATAGTTTTTTTTTGGGAAAATGACAAACCAACCATCGTACTTTACTATTAATGACAAACCAACCATTGTACTTTTTTTCTAACAAATTAGCTACTGAACTATGGAAAAACGTCACCGCAAACATCGCTGTCACGTTTGCCACTAATGACCATGATTCGTGGCAGCTTGACGACGATCCACGGCGGATTGATAAGAAGGAAATTCGTTTCTTTCACTTAGTGCAACGAAGAATTTTTGTAGATCGATAATTCTCTCAATTTTCAATAGTTTTGGACGCTTGATGACTCGTTTTCCATAATTTTTTTTGTGATGCACAGGTAGGAGAGATCTGTTTTGTCATTCAGTGCATATCAGAGCAGATTCGGGCAAAAAACAAATGAGATCGTTTACTTGAAAACTTTGAAATGCCATAACTTTGTGCTCAGTTGACCGATTTGGACGATTTTTTTTTTATTTCGCATAAATTTTTGAGATCTACATGCAGGCAGTTGCCTTTGGCAGCTTGTCCCACTTTTGAGGCCTAAAAATGCTTCTAAGTCCTCCAATTTCCCTTACACAATTCAAAACTGTGAAGCTTTGCACGTTTTCCTGCCTAAATCTGCTTTGATAAGCACCGAATGACAAAACAGATGTTTCCTACCTATGCATCACAAAAAGATGATGGAAAAAGAGTCCTCAAGCGTCCAAACCCGTTGAAAATTGAGAGAATTATCGATGTGCAAAGATTCACCGTCGCATTGGGTGAAAGAAACGAATCTCCTTCTTATCAAGCCGCCGCAGATCGTCGTCAAGCCGTCGCGGTTCGTCGTCAAGCCTCCACGGTTCGTCGTCAAGCCGTCGCAGATCAAAATCAAAGCATTTAACGGCAAACATGATAGTGATGTTAGCGATGAATTTTTCTCATAGTTCAGTAATTAATTTGTTAATAAAAATTAATAAATCGCAGCAGACTTAAGCGATAATCAATGGAAAGATGATTCTTTTCATTCTCATTAAATGGCCTTTATATAGGCAAATTAAAAAGGTAAAAAGTAATAAATATAAAATAAGATAACCTATTGCTATAAACACTCTAAATAATTACATTCAAATTATATCAACAGATTACTAACTAATTATCTCTCAGCAGATTTGTTGGTGCTAACAATATCGTTCAAATTTGTGGAATATATCCTTATAATTTGGGTAAGTGGATATGGACGTTTGAATATGTCCAACACCCCCCGTCAAGTTGGAGGTGGGTTTGAAATATCAAGGACACACAATTTGCAAAGTAGTCGACGAAGCGTGTCGGCGCCTAGCGGTTTAGTGAAGATATCGGCTAACTGGTCACAAGAACGCAAGTAGGAGGTGCAAATGATACATTTCTGAATATGTTCACGAACAAAATGGCAATCGATTTCGATATGTTTGGTGCGTTCGTGAAAGAGGGGATTGTGAGCAATGTGAATAGCTGCTTGATTGTCGCAAAATATAGTAATCGGTTTGTTGTGAATAATGCCAAGATCACGAAGAAGATAACGCAACCAAAGTAGCTCAGAAGTGAGTGATGAAAATGAACGATATTCTGCTTCAGCAGAAGATCTAGAAACAGTCGACTATTTCTTGGTTTTCCATGAGATTGGACTAGAACCTAACTTGGTGAAATAACCCGTGGTTGATCGACGTGTAGTTGGACAACCAGCTCAATCCGAGTTAGCATATCCAGACAAAGAGAGTGTGTTGGAAGCGGAAAGAAAAAGTCATGTTCCAACAGAGCCTTTTAGGTAACGAAGAACACGATGTGCCGCATCAAGATGAGTAGAGTGTGGATTTTTTATGAATTGGCTAAGCGTGTTGACAGAATATTGTATATTTGGGCGTGTGATAGTGAGGTATAAAAGTCTCCCTATGAGACGACGATAAACTGTTGGATCAGATAAAAGTGTTTCATCAGTTGGTTTTAATTTGAGGTGTTGTTCCATTGGAAAAGAAGATGGACGAGAACCGAATAGCCAGAATCAGAGAGGATGTCAAGTGTATATTTTCACTGACAAAGAAATATTCCTTGTTTAGAACGAGATACCTCAATACCAAGAAAATATCATAGAGGTCCAAGATCTTTTATAGAGAATGAATTGGCGAGAAATTTTTTGACTTTAGATATCACATTATCATTATTTCCAGTAATAATAATGTCATTGACATAAACAAGAACAAAAATTGAAATATCACCACGAATATAAGTAAACAGGCTATAGTCAGAAATGGACTGAATAAAACCACGTTGGAGGAGAGTAGATGAGAATTTTGAAAACCATTGACGAGAAGCTTGTTTGAGACCATAAATGGATTTATTTAGCTTATAAACCTGGTTTGAGGCAGGTTTTGAAAAACCAGGAGGAAGTTTCATGTACACTTCTTCGTCAAGATTTCCCTGAAGAAATGCATTGTTGACATCGAGTTGGTGTAGAGACCAATTTTTAATGGCAGCAATAGAGAGTAGAAGGCGAACTGTGACGAGTTTGACCACAGGTTCAAAAGTTTCATGAAAATCAATACATTCAATTCGAGTATAACCTTTGGCAACTTAACGTGCCTTATATCGTTCAATAGATCCATGAGAACGATATTTGATTTTATAAATCCACTTGCACCCAATTGGATTTTTATTAGGAGGAAGGTTACATAAAGACTATGTGTTATTTGATTCAAGTGCATGTATTTCTTTGGTCATAGCATAGCGCCAGACACTAGATTTCATTGGATGAGAAAAAGATCGTGGTTCAGAGTGATCAATAATGGTGGAAAGAAAAGCACAATGAGAAGGAATGAAATGCAACAAAGAGAAATAATGAGCTAAAGGGAATTTTGTCACCATAGATATAGTATTGCAAACATAATCACTTAGGTGAGGAGGAGGACGACGATCACGATGAGGACGAGTGGAAACGTGCGTCGGAGAAAGAGTAGAATCTTCATGAGGAACTGAGTGATTAAGATTGGGAGTATTAGAGTCTGAAGAAGTGGATGAAGAAATGGGGCTTGGTAGAGATGTAGATGAAGATATATCGATGTTATCATTAAGTGGAGTGATGCCTAGTGTGTTGTCAAGAGGCATTGATGATATGTCATGAAAAGGAAAAACATGTTCATGAAAAATAACATCGCGTGAAACATAGATTTTATGTGTAGTTGGGTCATATATCCAGTATCCTTTTTGGCCAAAAGGGAAACCAACGAAAATTCTGGCTTGAGCTCGGGAATCGAATTTATGTTGTGGATGCATATTTTTAGCAAAACATAAGCATCCAAAAACACGTAGAGAAGAGTATGACGGAACATGCCCAAGTGAAATTTGATGTGGTGATTGATATTTGAGCAACGGAGTTGATAATTTATTAATGAGATATACGGCCGTTAAAATACATTCACCCCAAAAAGAGAGAGGTAAATTTGCTTGAAAACGTAGAGCGCGAGCGACATCGAGTAAATGACGATGTTTACGTTCGACGACATCATTTTGTTGCGGTGTTGCGACACAACTACGTTGATGACAAATTCCATTTTCATGAAACCAAGATTGAATCTTTTTAGAGAGAAATTCAGTCCCATTATCGGACCTAATGGTTTGAAGTTGTGGTAAGAATAGTCCACCATCACCATAATTGATATTTGCGATCTTTTTGTTAAAAGACCAATTGATTTGATTAAAAAAATGGGTTAACATATAGAATGTTTCCGATTTATTTTTCATTAAATATGCCTATGTACATCTTGAATAATCATCGACAATTGTTAAGAAAAATTTTGAACCATTCTTGGATGGTATTGAAAAAGGACTCCAAATATCAACATGAATTAACTCAAAACAATAAGATGAAAGAGATGCGCTACGAGGAAATGAAAGACGTGGTTGTTTCGCACGTGGATATACATCACAAAGGAAATTTTTATTTACAATAATATTTGAATTATTTTTAACAAGAAATTGAAAAAGAGAGTTGGAAAGATGTCCGAGGCGTAAATGCCATAAATCGAACTTATTACAAAGATGAGAATGAAAAGCAGAATTAGAAATAAAATGAACATCTAAATGAAAAAGTCCATTGTGAGCTCTACCCCGACCAATTGTCGTCTTCGTTACACGGTCCTGAAATAAACATTCAGAAGAAGAAAAAATGACATCACAATTAGAAGATTTTGTTAATTGTGTGACAGATAATAAATTGAATTTGAACGAAGGAATGTGAAAAACATTCGTTAGGATAAGAGTTGGAGAATGAATGATTGTGCCAATATGAGTTATGGGCGCATGAGATCCATCAGGCAATTGAATCGAAATTTTGGTGTCGGTAGCAACATAAGAAGAGAAATGTGATATTGATGAACATATGTGATTAGATGCACCAAAATCTATAATCCAAGTAGGAGAAGAACAAGAGAGTATCGTACTTACGAGATGAACAGAAGGTCCGATAGACATTGAGAGGATTGAGTACTCATAAAAAATTATGTGTGATGAAAATAACACAGATCTTGTTTATTTGATATGATAAATAAAACAAATGAAGATAAGTAAAATCGCAGATGGAATATCACTGATGATATAAAAACGCATATGAAAAAAAAAACAGCTCTGATACCATAATAAATCGCAGCAGACTTAAGCAATAATTAATGGAAAGATGATTCTTTTCATTCTCATTAAATGGCCTTTATATAGGCAGATTACAAAGGTAAAAAGTAATAAATATAAAATAAGATAACCTATTGCTATAAACACTTTAACTAATTACATTCAAATTATACCAACAGATTTACTAACTAATTATCTCTCAGCAGATTTGTTGGTGCTAATATTATCGTTCAAATTTGTGGAATATATCTATATAATTTGGGTAAGTGGATATGGACGTTTGAATATGTCCAACAAAAATAGTTTAGTGGTTGACTTGTCGTTGCTAGGAAAGTAAGTTGGTTGACTTGTGATTTTCCTTGTTTTTTTTCATAATTTTAACATTATTTTTATTTGGCTCTTCCCTCCGTCTTCCACTTTCAATGGAAATTGGCATGTAATTTATGTTTGTACACATAAACATGACACTTCAGCACCTAATTGGATTTAAGTATTTGATTTGATTCAGGTTATGAACCAAACCAGACACAATCTATTTAGATCTCCCTCTTACCCCTAAGGAGCCAGGTTTGCACCCTTCCTCTCTGCGATGTGCTTGAGGATGAATTTGTTTGGTGAAACAAAGGGGGAATCCGGAGAGAGGAAAGAAGATCAAAATGAGATAATTTTGGGTTTAAAAAGTGAAGCGTGAATTGTTCGTGATTTTGTTCCTTCTTGAATAAATTATCTTCAAAAAGTTGGAAATTTTGTGCATATAATTTGTTGCTGCCAAACAGCAGATGAGTTGGGCGGAGGACGAAGTTGGGAGTGGTTTTAAAAAATGGGAGCAGATCCAAGCTCCGAAGTTTACGGATTCATCTTCGTCTCTACGCTCTCAGGAAGGTCAATCTGATGTCTGGTCTTTGGTGGTGATTAGAGAATCTCGAAAGCTCGATCACTCGATTTTCCCGCCAGCTAACCACGAAAATCTGCATCTTCGAGAGCAGCAAAACCTAGAATCGTCGTCATCATTTTCGTTCTGTTCTTCGTCTTCATCGTTGTCGTCGGCTTCATTCTCAGTGTCTGATGATGAAATTTCAGAGCCGCTATCGCCGTCGGCTGCCGATTCCCCTGTTCGAAATTCCAAACGGATATCCGGTTGGATGGATTTTGCACGGGAGGTCATTCGATGCAAATTTTTTTCTATGATTTCCACATTTGGGTCTGAGGCATCCATTATGAGCTCATTTGGGACCATTTCTTCTGCCGCCGGAATTTCGTTGCTGGTGTTGATTTGGTTGTTTTACAGGAGGGCTGGCCAGCGTCGGAGAGAAATTGTGGATCAATTGAGATTAACGATCAAGAAGAAAGATGAGGTATGATTGCCGTTTGAGAAGATGCCTATTTCATGAAACTTTTAGATTTTATCTTCTGTTTCATGCTGAATCTTTGTATTAAAGTAGTTCTTTGGATACCTAGTTCTTATACTCGGAACTTACTTTATTGCAGAAAATTAGTCATCTACTACACCAGATTGCGCAATTGAATGAATTACTTCTAGCCCAGAAAAAGCTTCCAACTTCGACATAGACTATTTCATAACAGAAGAGAGTCAAAATTTTGCAGCAGGAGTGTTCAAATTTTGAAGCATTTGTGCTTAAAATGTCAAATAAAAGCAGCTCTAAGCCTCTATTGCATAAGAATGTGTTGGATTATATCTGCCAGGTGCAACAGATGTAGAGCGTCTTGATCTAAGTTGAATAAGATTTATGAGAATGACAGCACCATTATCGCATATCGGCCGAGATTATAAAATCGACAGGGAGTGACCTCTTCATGCTCATTTGTTTTGAATTTACCCTGATTTAAGAGAAACATGAAAAGGTCTGCAAACATATCTTATGAATTGAAACGAGGAAGATTCTAAGATAGTCTCTGCATATCGATGAAGTAGATTTTCTTTATGCATGGCTGAGTTTAGTGGAAGAACTAAGGCATGCATCAAAGTTTTAGGCTTCAATACTTTGTTAGAGTTGAGTGCACTAAATTCTTTTGAATCAAGCCGATAGACTCCAACCGGCTGATAAACTCTAACTTTTTAGGGTCATGAATGACTCTATTATGCGGATCAAGGGCCTTTCTTCAATAAGTAAGTAATGCTAGATTTATCTTCTAATTATACTTTCTAATGTAGCAATTGTGTATAGGCCTCTCAAGTTTGCCGATAGCTTGGCAGTAATTCGTCTCAACAGCCAATTCCGAGCAAATCTTAGACGCAAGTTCATCATTTTTGAGTATTCCACGCTCACCAAGGACTCCTCTCCGATCGGTTTTGTGGGCATACTTTCAATTATCCACAACCGCGAGAGCTTGGTCTTGAGCTTGCCTCTTTAATGACACGATTTGTTCTGCTAACTAACATTTAGTGGTTTACGACACTCAATGGCGTAGAAAATTCACGAACTTAGCTGCAAGAACAAGATTTTAACATCTTTATACTTCGATCTGAATGTACATGTAAACACGATCTTAAAATATCAGTCACACTTTCCCGGCTTGACAACATCATACACATCACTCAAATCGAAAGAACTTCTTTCATGAAATCAGCTTAAACAACCAAAATTGTGAGAAAAATCAATAAAAATCTCACTTCTTTTCAGATAGATTCTTACATTTATACAAGACTTTATGGTACATCTGGCTCTCATTTGTTTTAATCTTTCAGAGAAGATCAAAATTTGACCCAAAAAATGAACAGTCGAAAAGAACTCGACCGAGTATACGATATTTGCTTCTGCTCGTATTTTCTGCAGAGACAAACGAAAACCTGGTCAGATTGGATCGAATAATATGAATTTTACAAATGAGGGTAGTGATCATACTCTCGAAGTCATCTCCGTAGTAAATTACTAATAATTCAATCGACAAACTACAATTCGGCGAAACCATAGCTTAGAAGGTAATGAAGAAGACCTCATTACGGCCAATTAAATCAGATAAATTCTTCTGCTAGATCATCTCACACAGGAACAGCTACTGGCCTTTTACTGGTTTTGATTCCTCTTATAGCTGTTCATTGCAAATCACAACTGATAAATGCAAAAGTATATGAAACAAAAAATCAAATCGAGATAAAAATCAAATTTTTTTTCATACCCTCGGCGTAATCTTTAGCTCCAAAAACAGCAGAGCCCGCAACAAGAGCATTAGCTCCAGCCTCAATCACCTGTTAGAAATCAAATCTCAAAATTGCTTCACTTACCCAACAGTTGATAAATATTAGCTTCTTTTCTACTATTTTGCATGTTTTTTTTTTTTCAGATCGATGCATATTGAGAGAAAGAAAATACAAGAAGAGAAGGGAAGAACCTTTCTAAGAAAAGTGTGAATTGTAGAGTAATTTTTCTACGACTAGGGAGAACTAACTTAAAAGATAAATCTTAAAAAACCTGCAACTATAAACCCATTTATGATTGGATTCTCCATTTTCAGTTTTTCGCAAATGATCCAATTTTCAGTATTTAGAATGCTTTGTGAAACTATGGCCCGAAACGACAAAAATCGAAACAGGAAGAAGCAGACAGAAAGCCCCAATGCATTATACATAAGCACTGCTTGAGTTGTTAGCTAATTTTCATGATCGAAAAGGTAAAAACTAGTGACTTTAGATGTGAAACCTTGTAGGCATTCGTCGGAGTGACTCCACCATCCACTTCAATCCACGGATTCACTCCCTGCAAAAATAAAGATGTAGAATGAGTTTTAATCTCGTTTGATATTCAAAAATGGAAGAAAAGCAATAAAAAATACAAATTGGTCGGAAAAATTAGACCTTTTCGGCACACATTCGTCGCAAATCAGAGATTTTCTTCACTTGGCTCTCAATAAAGCTCTGCCCACCAAACCCGGGATTTACAGACATAATCAAGACCAGATCTACGACTGTTTTCATTAAAATGGTGATGTTAATTTTCAGTTTCTCTGTCCGGTAAACAATGAATAAAACTCAACTTGTTCAATAACTGTCCCAACGCCCAAGTTACCATCCTCCCATTTCTTTGAAACTATGTCAAGCATTTATATCAGCAATTCTAATTTCTTGAGTAATATTATGAGTAAAATACTGTCTGGACTTGGAAAGAGGGAAGGAGTAGAGGGAGAGATGTAAGAAAAAAATCTCACCATCAAGAACATATTCTATGGTGCTTAATGAAGTAGCAGGATTTAAGACAACTCCGGCTTTAGCTCCAAGGCCTTTTATCTGAATTGATGATACTCATTTAAAAATGACAGAAGAATAGTACAGTCAATCGAATAATCCATCTCATATAACACAGATAAGAACGGAAGCGGCCAACAAATTTGTTTCTGGCAAAAGCCTTCGATGTTCTGAGACTAATGAAATGATTATTAGAGGTTCCTCATAAGAAAATTAGTTATTTTGTGCCCTTCAATTATTTTCTAAATTTCGAGTTCGCTCCAACCCAGTTCCAACAGTGCACTTTTCGGAATGTAAAAGCAGCATTGCTTGAGTTTGCATATTCGAACTCAGTAAAGCACAATTCGCATCATTATGCTCGATATAAAGAATGAAGCAAGCTCCAATAGAAAAAACATAGGAGGGAAAATTACTTCCAAGATGGACCTGTTCCCAATCAATAGTGAAAAATTCTCGATGATATCGAGTTGGAACACCTTGTTCCTCATTATTTTAAATTCGGCATCTATAAATACGATAATAGTCCAAGACATCGTATTTGATAGATTTAATAATTGGGTCAATATTAATATTACTTCCTCCTAAAATTCTCTCTCTCCATTTAGTCTATCTTCCGTAAGTTCCTCTACTTTGCTCTCGCTGCCCTTTGAATTCTCCTGGACATCCTTATTTTCCTATGAGTTGTGCATATGGATGTTCATAAAACAAGCAAGAACAGGACTATGAAAACTGTGATTACAGTTCAATTCCATCAACAACTTGAACGAATATATTTCAAACCTATGAAATCAACAAAAATTTAAACACAGATGGAAATAGAATCTTACTTGATTAAGTGTTCGGTGCAAATGAATGGTCGAAGATTGCTCACAATGAACACTAACGATATCAGCTCCAGCCTTAATAAAATCAGGAACTCGTTGTTCAGGTTCGACAATCATCTGCAGTGATATATGACTTCATATTGTAGAAAACACTTTATCTATTTATTCAGTAAATATCAACGGAGCAAATATGCAATGAAACTAGAAAGAAGAATACCAAATGAACATCTAACGGAAGATCTGTCACGGGTCGCAGAGCATCGACCACGAGAGGTCCGATTGTAATATTCGGAACAAATCGACCATCCATCACATCGACATGTATCCAATCACAACCTGCCAATTCCACTGCTTTAACCTGCACCAAACAAAAATTTTATACCATACAACTCAAGATTAAGCATTCGTAATTTGACAGCGAGGAAAATGGGTATATTGCATCCGAAATATATCATAGATTAAAAGGAAAATTAACTCTTTAGACTATATATATGATATTTGAAGAGGAACAAAGAACATAGTAGAATAGAACCTGTCCTCCCAGTTTTGAGAAGTTAGCAGAGAGGATAGAAGGAGATACGATGATATCGCTCTTTGAAAACTTATCAACTCGAGCTGAAGCCTTCACAACTGATTTAAACTTCCTCCTGGAAATTTTCAAACAGAAAGTTGATAACAGAGGATGAGATATGGAATTGCATCATTCCTTGATCATTCCACTTCAGCACAATGAAAGTAATATTAGAAACGGAAGACTGTTAAACAGGTACAGTCCTAAGAAGTTCATACAAATTACCGATTGAACTTTTCAAAATAATTTAACATTAGAAATTCTTTCAAGCATAAAGATTAAGTGGCTCGGTTCGATCCCAGACACTTTCAGCAGAAAAGTTCAAACGTATATTGATGCAATCATACAGAAAACACTCGCTAATACTTCAGAAAAACTATAAAGCATTGAAGAAGTCTGCCACATGATAAAATACCAAACGATTTAACTACAAAATTCTCAACATACTTGCGAACTCTCATATTCAGTGGCATTTTAAGGTGTTTGACGGAGTTTTCATGACATTTCATGGGACATTTAAAGCCTAAAAAGCCATATCAAAAATTACTGAAGCATAAAGAATAAGGTATTAAATTCAATTCGAACATACAAAGCACTCATCGATACTTAGAACAATCGAGCTAAAATTACAAACGATCAGAGCACAAAATTCTCAGTTTCATTATGCATTTCCAAGATGTATCTGTTAAGACTTCCATGAAACTTCATTAAACAAATTTTCCCCCAATCAGTAAAAGACCGTAAAAAAAGGAACCCAAATAATTGAAAAAAAAAACCCAAATAGCGAAAACAATACCCAGTAAAGATTGGGGTTCTGGGTTGTAAAAGATATGATTTCTGAAGCTGAAGACCTCCAAATCCATTGATTTGAGTTTGTATAGTCGATGAACACAACGATGCTACAGACATCTCTCTCTCTCTCTCTCTTCTGTGGGTTCGAAGACGGAAGATTTGGTGGCTAGTGAGAGAAGTTCGCTAACTTTCTTAATTCTCTCTCCTTTCTCCCATCAATTTACTTCAGAGTAGGTGTCTATGGATGAAATGGAGCCATTTCGGAGTTACTGTGGAGTATAGACTGCCACGCGCTAACTTTGTTGACCAGATATAGTGTAATAGTGTAATATTACGTGAGACAATATGTGTAAAAGATAAGATAGAATTATTCGAGGTGTCTACCTCATAATTCTATTTTGTCTTCTAGTGTTTGTTTTATTTAGTCTTTATGTAAAGTAATATAATTATTATGGCCCAGCCTTAATAATTATATTACTACCCGGCATACCCGGCATATTTGTAGCATGTAAGAAAGGAATCTGCTTTTGTAAAAGCTAAATTATTAAAGGTGTCGATGGGGCCCAAGGAGCACCCGGCCTTAATAATGCAGCTTGGTAGTGGCTCATCACGTAAGCCCTTACCTCAGCAAGATTCCCTCCTAACGCTATTTAAGTGTGTGTTTTAGAGATTGCAGGACACACTTGAGAACCAAGAAGTCCTACTTTCTCCTTTGTAATCTCCTTCTTTGAGACATATATTATTTTCTACTACTTCCTCTGTTTGTTACACGAATTCCGCTTACTTATTTATTGAATATTATATTAAAAGAATTAAAAACATTTCAAAACAAGAGACTATTAACAAAATGGTTTATTAATATTGTATTTGATCAATACAATAAATTGTTTTAAAAGACCAATCTTAATAAAAATGAGCCTATTGCCAATGAAATTCCTCAATTTTTGTCATGAGTTTTAAATATTCATACCTATAATCTTATAATAACTATGAATGAGTGAAATTAATAACACTTATTTATTATTTAGGAAAATTAACAAAATAAATCTTATAGTTTGGAATCAGTGACAAGTCAAACTTTAAAGAAATTTTATAAAGAACTAAAACTTCAAATTATGGAAAATGAAGAAGACAAACTTCGTAGTCACATTTTCCATAAAAAAAAACTCCATCTGCTTAAAACGAATGTCCCTCAACTTCGTCTATACAAATTAAAAAAACGTCCGCTGTGAGGGCAAACAATTTCCCCTACTTGCTTTTTGAGTGATCTTTGAACTTCCTCATAACGACCATACCATTTTCGTAATCTCCCTTTAATTTTTTTGAATCCAAAAAAGACATCGAAAGTTAGAAAAGTTCTCATGAAACGGAAAACGTGACTCTGATTTTTGTCTCATTATTTTTTGACAGGAAACTATGTTTAGCTTCTTTATTTTCTATAATTTAAAATTTTAATTATTTATAAGATTTATTTAAAATTTAGCTTGAAGGTCACCTCAATTTTAGAGTTTGTTTTATTAATTTTTCGATTATTTATTATTTTTAAACAATTATAATTCTGGTTTTTGGACACGAGATAAAATAACAAAAACTGTCGTTTTACGTCTTTTAAGGATGCGTTTTTAACCATAACCATGTGCTGAAGCGGCTAGACACCGTCAGCGCCCACGGTTTAACCGGTTTGTTGGAAAACATGTCCGAAATCCGCTAAATCCCACTAAAATCAACCGACAACTGAGAGAGAGAAGGGTGGAGCGAGAAACACTGCTCAAATACTGTTTCAATTATCCATACGAAATTCAAAGTGAGGTGTTTTTGAATGTTTGGACAGATTAAAAGATCCCTTTCTATGCTTTCGTTCCTTATTTGTGAAGAGCAGCAAACAGACGAAACCCTTTTTCTCTTCCTTTCATTTCTTGAAGAATCAGTCAAAAAGTTCGCTCTTTCCGTTTCAAACTGGAAATTCTCTGTTCATCTTCTGTAGCTTTTGGTTTCTGATTCGAACAGCGATTAGGGTTTTTATTTTTTCATGTTAGCAAGCCTGGAAATTCCTCCGATTTGTCTAATTCATGGCTTCTTCGTTGAAAAATGGCTTCTCTGTTTCTGGGATGAGTGAGGAATCATTTCTCCGTAAATCCAGAGGGGTTTCTTTGATTTCTTCTTCGATTTCTTCCCCAAACCTAAGAGAATCGAAATCTCCAGCCTTTCCTTCTCTGAAAATCGATTTTCCGGGAAAATCCTTGGTTTTCTCAGACCAAAAGGGCGGACCCCCAGACAAATTTACCCTCCATGTATGTGAATCTTCATTTCCCTTCATAACGTTCTAATCTTTTTTACAAAATTTCTGTTCTAATCGACTCATTTCATCTTTAAATTTGATCTTAAATCTGAAAATTTCAGGCACAGTCATCGGTCTGCTTCAGCCGAAGTCTCCGGTGGTGGGAGAAAACCCTTCAACCCAATATGATAGAAATTCAATCAGCTCAAAATCTGGTAGATTCCTTGCTTTTAGCTGGAGATAAACTTGTTATCGTTGATTTCTACTCCCCTGGCTGTGGAGGTTGCAAAGCTCTCCATCCTAAAGTAAATTCCTTTTTTTCTTCTTTCTTATTTTCAATGAGAAAATTATAGAAAAATAGATTTTGAAAGTAGTCTGTATTTATATATATCTGATGATATTGATGTTAAAGTTCTGATTTTTATCAGATCTGTCAGCTTGCTGAATCAAACCCAGAAGCAGTTTTCCTGAAAGTTAACTTCGAAGAACTGAAAACCCTCTGCCATGGTCTCCACATTCACGTTCTACCATTTTTTAGGTTCTACAGAGGAGCTGAAGGTCGTCTCTGTAGTTTCAGCTGTACAAATGCGACGGTAAGTTTCTCTCCTAATCAAAATCTTCCATGAGAATCGAATAAAATATTTGATTAGGATCCAGAATAGAATTAAAAACCATTTTCATCTGTTACAGATCAAAAAATTCAAAGCTGCGTTGGAAAAACATAGTACGGATCGATGCAGCGTGGGGCCGACAAAAGGATTGGACGAGTCTGAGCTGAAGAACTTGGAATCGGTGGGAGAAATATCAAGAAAAGATTCAAAATTTGTGTTTTCCCAGAAGGAAATATTCAATGATTTGGTTCTTAAGAACATGGACATATCTTTGTCTGGAGCTTGGAAGAAGAAAATGGACATGGAAGAAGAAGAGAACGCTGCTGTGTAATTTTTGTACGAGTGTTCTTACAGGTGTTTATAGATCTATAGTTATTGTATTTTCTTTGGGGAGGGGTCTTATTTTTTTAGAGATTCTGCCTTGTTTGATTAGTCTGTAATGGAATATGATCCAGAATTTGAGCAATCATCTTGGAAAGTCGGCAATCTGGTCCATATCTGCAGACTATAATATCTAGGGAAAATGACAAATCAACCTTTGTGGTTTCAAGTCAATGACAAGTCAATCATTGTAGTTTAAGTTTTAACAAGGTAACTACTAATGTACGTCTAAATGACAAATCAACCATCGCAGTTACGGTCGCCGTTAACTAGCGCGCCGCCGCGGTGTCCCACCACGCCCCAGTGGCGCCCCGTGTTGCGAAAAATAACACACAAGTGTTGACTGGAGTAGCGACTAGTCGCCACGCCGCTGCGGCGTCCCGGGACTCCTCAGCGGCTCCCCAGGACACCCCGGCGGCGTCCTAGAGCGCCGCCGCAGTGTTGTAGGACACTGCGGCGGTTTCCCAGACCGGGAATTTATATAAACAGAGAGCTAACTCCTCTGGACAGTAAGAGACATTTGATCAGCGATTAGCGAACCCTAGAGAAGTGCCAGAGCTGAAGAGAAAGGAATTTTAGCGAAGTTGAAGAATTTTTTTACAAGCAAATGGAGTCATGGGCTGAGGAAGAATCTGTTATCAACCGTCAATGTGACGTGGGGCCCACAGAGAAATTGTTGGCCAATCAGAACGAGGTACGTGGAATTGGACATGAAGTTGCAATTGTCTTGCATTCTGTCTCAGCAAATTTAAACGAAGAGGATAATGAGGACCTCCGATCAGCATGCCAATGCAGTACCGATGAAGACATGGACATGGCTGAGAGTGGGTTCTCACGCCTACCAGAAGCACAATGCACATTTGTTGGTATGAGCCTTGGAAAAAAATACAGTTCGTTGAATAAAATTAGAGAAGAAATTGTCGATCATGCTTTGAAGAATGGGTACGGGATTAAATTCACCCACAACGATGCGACTCGATTGAGGGCCAAATGCGAAGAAGGCAAAATTTCAAAATGAAATGACGTTTCAAATAAAGTCCTACAATGACATTCACACTTGCTCTAGAAAGATGGAAAGTCGCCATGCCACTGCGAAATGGGTGGCAACCCATTACTTAGATAGATTTAAAAGTCAGCCCGATTGGGATGTATCTTCCATAATTGAGACAATCAGGAAGGACATCAACGTTAACATAACAAGCAGCCTTGCTAGAAGGGCAAGAAATGCTGCCAAGAAAATGAATGAAGGGGATGACAATGAGCAATACAAGCTCATATGGTCCTATGCTGAGGAGATTCGGAGGTCGAATCCTGGAAGTTCACTGCGTGTTGACCTTGATATGAGTGTATTTAAAAGGATGTACATGTGCTTGGATGCATGCAAGAGGGCTGTGGTGAACTGTGGTAGACCGGTGATTTGTTTAGATGGTTGCCACTTGAAGGGGGTGACTCCGGGACAGCTGCTGACCGCTGTGACCATCGACGGGAACGATGGTATGTATCCGATTGCTGTAGCAGTCGTTGAAGCAGAAAATAGAGCTTCATGGAAATGGTTTCTAGAATTGTTGTTGGACGATCTAAACACCCTATCTGGCAATGGATGGACATTCATTTCAGATCGACAAAAGGTGCGGTTCATTGTTTTTTTCATTATGTGTGTATGTTATGCATTTTTTATCAATGTCCCTATCTTATTATGAATCTTTGCAGGGATTAGTGCCAGCGGTCAGAGAGGTGGCATGGCAAGCAGACCATCGTTTTTGCATCCGACACCTGTATGCCAATTTTCAAAAACAATTTAAAGGCAGGTTGTTCAAGGATGCAATGTGGGCTGCATCAAGAGCCACAACAAGGAGGCAATTTGAGAAGGAGATGGCCAAGTTAGCTATCCTTGACCCGGCGGCCCACGAATATTTAGCAGCAATAGATGTAAGATGTTGGGCCAAACATGCCTTCTCTTCCATCCCTAAGTACGACATAAGCCTCAACAACCTCAGCGAGTCCTTCAATGCCTGCATCCTACCCGCCCGGGACAAACTAATTCTAAGTATGTTCGAAATTATTCGAAAGGGCATCATGGGTAGGATCGTTAAAAAACATGAAAAGATGGCTCGCTTGACCGAACGGTTGTGTCCAATGATTAGCAACCGTCTCGCCAAAGTACAACATGCTAGAAGAAATTGGAGCCCCCAGTTTGCAGGCCGTGCCAAGTTTGAGGTCAGCAACAGTAACGACATGTACTCT
The DNA here is from genome assembly GCA_022433065.1 of Begonia loranthoides. Lineage (NCBI taxonomy): Eukaryota > Viridiplantae > Streptophyta > Magnoliopsida > Cucurbitales > Begoniaceae > Begonia > Begonia loranthoides. The sequence continues at coordinate 4,062,358 of CM039483.1, forward strand.
GTCGATTTGGACAAGTGTACGTGTACATGTTACCGGTGGAAATTGACCGGCATCCCCTGTGTCCATGCAATCCCGTGCATTCAATTCATGAGGCGATCTCCGGAAGAATTTGTGGATGCGTGCTAGTCATCGAGAAACATACATGGCAATGTACTCCCACTTCCTCTCCCCCCTCAATGGGTCAATCGAGTGGCCTCGTGTGACAAATCTTGATCCAATTACCCCACCGCCATTTAAAAGGCTTCCAGGAAGGCCATGCGTAGTAGAGTACGGGATGTGGACGAGGCCCCAAGCCGGACGGTGCTATCCAGAAGACATCTGAACGTCACTTGTGGGCGGTGTGGTCGTGTGGGGCACAATTCCCGCACTTGCGATGGGGCAGGAGAGTCAAGTGCTGGGCCATGCAGGGGGAGCGCCCGAGGCAGCGGAACAAGCAGAGGCGGCAGAGGCAGAGGAAGGTCGGAGGGCACTTTTATGGGGTTCAGAGTCCCCGAGTTAGCCCCCTCCCTAGTCCCCGAGACAGAGCTTGCCAGAGTCCCTACGACACAGGTGAGCCCCTGATGCCATTCACGTTTTCAAGTGTTATTTGATAAATGCTAATTTCATTTGCAATTTGTTTTGCAGGAGTCGATTGCTCAAGATCCACAAACCCAAACGTATCGGACAGTGGACCTTAACCTTCTATGATACGAGTGTTTCGTACATATTGTTGTAATTGTGACTAAATTTAAATATCTGACTTGTTGTATAAATGTTTTGGTTTTGTATATCACTCAATTTATATCCACTAGTGTGCACGGCTAAGGAAAAGAGGCGACTAAGTTATAAGCGAAATTTTGCATACATACGGCGTCGCGGAAAGCCGCATGGGCGTCCCGGGAAGCCGCCGCGGTGTCCCGGGAAGCCGCAGCAGCGTCTCGGGAAGCCGCAACGGCGTCCCAAGCAGCCCGCTGAGGCGTGCCGAGAAGCCCTTGCGGCGTCCGGGAACACCGCGACGGCTTCCCAGGATGCCCATGCGACGTCCGGGAACGCCGCCGCGGCGTCCCAAATTTAATCGGCTCTATACATAACGTGCCAAGGCTAGGGCTCGCCAATTTTCACCCATCTTCAACGCTCAAAAACCCCGAAACCACTCGGCGACCACTTTTCAAGGCGAGAGATTTTCACGGCGAGAGCTTACATAAAATGAACGTGTACCAACGAGCAAGGAAATTGGCGGCCAAGCGTGGGAAGGCACCGGCCGAGGAACCCGCGGCGCCGTCCTACACGGAGCAACCAGCGGCGTCCTACACTGAGGAAACCGCGGCGGCGTACTCTGAGCCACCAGAGGTGGCGTACTTTGAGCAACCCGCGGCGACGTCCTACGTTGAGCACACCGCAGCGGCGTCCCAGCATTCCCAACCCGGAGCACCGTGGGATTTTCAACATGAACCCGCTGTAGAACACGGCGAAGAAGATTCCGAACGCTCAATTGTCCAAGTTGAACCTGTCACCGCTGGGCGGAGGGTCAAATTATTCAGGTCTAGACAATTCAAATCACGGTATGAGGATGATATTCAGAACCGTACAATTATTGCCTCAAAAATTGTGGACCTGGTCTCATTGGCTGGCATGGGGATTAAAGATCTTATGCAATCTGCTGGCTTAGCCAGGTTGTGCCAGATGAGAAGCAGTTACTCCGAACAAGCTATCAAATTGTTCTATGCAAATTTGAGACTGTCGACCGAGCCAATGGAGTTAACGACGTTGGTGTTTGGACGGGAGGTGAGGCTGACTCCCCAGGTCCTAAATATCTTGCTTGATTGTGATATGGATGGCCCAAGCGAGGAATACTATCATGTGTCTCGGGAGCCACCATTTGTCAGCCGGGGAGAAGGGCTACAAGTGCTAAGATTGCTGCACCGCGATCCAGAGGTTGAAGAGTACAACAAGCCGAAGGCCAAGGACCTTCATGTCATAGCCCGATTGGTCCACCTGATCATGACGTACACCATTTTGCCGCGATATGGGCATCGAGACCATGTCAGTTGCATGGATCTCTATATGTTGGAGAAGGTGTTCACCGGGAAAAAGGTGGACATTGGATATATCATCCTCAGCCACATGAATGAGGTGTTGAACATACCTTCGAAGAACCTCCCGTACAATTGGTTGATACAGACCATATGTGACGAATATGGAGTGCCCATCCCTGAGGACGAGCCGAGAATTGTGGAGTCGCCGTTACACATTTACAATCAACAAAAGGTGGACCGCATGCGGTTCACAAAAGTTGGAGGGGAATGGCGGCGCAAGTACACCAGCCAGGCAGCACCTCGACCTCAACCTCCACCCCCCTCAGAGCCTCAGGAGGCAGCCCCTGGGTATGAACAGCAGCCTCCTCCTCAGTCATCGCACTTCACTCCGATGCCTGAGGAGACGACCAACTGGAGGATCAGAATGGATATGAGAATGCAAATGATGGAGGAGCACCTCCAAAGAATGGATGACCTCGCAGCCGAGAGACATCAAATGGCGCAGGAGTGGAATTTGCAAGCAGCGGCCCTCGTCGAAGAGAGGCACCGAATGCAACAAGACTGGAATATGCAAGCAGCAGCCCTTGCGGAAGAGAGGCATCGCATTGCACAAGAGCGCCATTTGCAAGCAACAGATTAGCACCGTGATATGATGGCAGCACTTGAGCGACGTGAGAGGCGATCAGCTCGTGTGTCATCGTCGTCATCAACGGCGGCATCAGCCTCACATCAGCCTCACGGCGGCAGCGGCCAACATGCCGAGAACGAAGAGGACGACGAGAATCGGCCGCTTAGAAGGGTGCACGCGGTACGTCTGTGAGTTGGTTATATGTGTGTGTTGCTTATATGTGTGTGTTGGTTCATGTTAATGTTTTGTTACTCTAACGACATTTGACATTTTTCTTGCAGGCTTCAAATTTGATGACCGTGTTCGAGCAATATGTGCGCAGAAATACTCGAGAGAACAAAGAGACGTGCGCAATTCTTGGGGGAAGGCGGACGGGGGATCATTACGAAGTCACTCATCTCATCTTCCCCGAGCAAGAGGGGACGCCAAATACGGTGAGAAGCCTTCTTTGTATGTTAATTTATAAGATTTGATCGTAGTACTCATCTGAACGTATATGCAATGCTGTGCTGAAAACGAGGCAGCCATATTGGCGTATCATCACGAGCACAATATACTCTCAGTAGGGTGGATTCACGTAAGTAATCATCTTGCTTCTCCGGGTTGTTGTTCAGGTTAACTGGGATCATCTAATGTGTTGTTTTCCTTGCAGACACACCCGCAGTAGGGAAGTTTTATGTCGTCCGTTGACCTCCACACTCAGTATGGTTACCAGCAATTGTTGTCGGAAGCTATCTCCATGATCTGTGCTCCCACTGACAAAGACACGTATGTATTTTCCCTTATGTAAATTCTTAATATTGGTTACTGCATATTCTTGCTTATTTTCCCTTCGTATTGCAGCCCGTACGCCATCTACCGGTGTACGAGTGTGGGGATGAGCGTGCTGCGTAAATGCAACACTGACCAACTATTTCACGAGCACGACCCAGCCATCTTTGAGTATGAGGGACCTTTGTGGGAGAAAGCACAACATGTAGTGTTTTTCCCGAACTTATCTTTTGGGGTCAAAGATCTGCGGCCGAGCAAGACAAAGAAGTTGTAAAAGTTGTAAAATGTTTATGTACATTTCGTGTAATTTGTTTACATTTCAAAGTTGTAATGGATGTTAACTTGAATGTGTGCTGTATAAAGTTCATGTTTTGTTCAGATTTCGTGTCATTTGTTTATAGTTCGATGTTGCATGAGCTTGGTTGTCTGCTGTTGTTTATGTACTGTGGATGATTCTGGAACTACTTGCAATTTATGTGCAGGATGTATGCTTTGGGGGAGTAAAGCAACAAGGACAACTATGGCAATTTTTTTTTCAATTCGGGAGTTAAAGTACGTTGTGTGTACTCAGGATGCCGCGGCGGTGTACTAGGACGCCACCCCGGCGTCCTACGTCGCCGTGGCGGCGTCCTATGGACACCCCGACGGCGTCTTAATACACGGGCGCGACGCTCTAGGACGCCGCTGGGGCGTGCCGGGGAGCCGCTGGGGCGTCCCGTGGAGCAGCTGAGGCGTCCCGAGGAGCCGGTGGGGTGTCCCGGGGAGCTGGTGGGGCGTCACGGGGAGCCGGTGGGGCGTCCCGGGACGCCGCAGCGGCGTGGCGACTAGTCGCTACTCCAGTCAACACTTGTGTGTTATTTTTCGCAACACGGGGCGCCGCCGGGGCGCGGTGGGACACCGCGGCAGCGCGCTAGTTAACAGCGACCGTAACTGCGATGGTTGATTTGTCATTTAGACGTACCTAAGTGGTTACCTTGTTAAAACTTAAACCACAATGGTTGACATGTCATTGACTTGAAACCACAATGGTTGATTTGTCATTTTCCCTAATATATACTAGGGTAAATGTCAAATCAACCATGGTGGTGTGAGTTTAATGAAAAATTAACCATTATGGTATTTTTTTTAACAAGTTAATCACTCACGTATGTTAAAATGACAAATTCAACATCACATAGACATTTACCGTTAAAAAGTAACGAGTTAACGTCCGAACGCCAGAACGACCCGCTCTGGCGTTCTGAATTTAGAACCCCCAACGCGAAGCATTTTGATTTTCTGAAGAATTCAGAACACCCAACGCGGGGCGTTCTAAATTCTTTGAACCTTCAGAACACCCCGCGGGGCGTTCTGAAACTCGCAGACACAACGATTTTCACGGTGTCTTGCGCAGACACCGCGAAAATTGCGGTGTCTCATAAGAGGACAATGCTATTTCGCGGTGTCTGTGAGCTTCAGAACGCCCCGCGTTGGGCGTTCTAAATTCAGAACGTCGGAGCGGATCGTTCCGGCGTTCGGACGTTGGCTCTTAGCTTTTTAACGGTAAACGTCTATGTGATGTTAGATTTGTCATTTTAACATAGATGAGTGGTTAATTTGTTAAAAAAAATACCATAATAGTTGACTTGTCATTAACTTTAAATTACAATGGTTGATTTATCATTTACCCTATATTGTAGGAAAGAAATATAGGGTGACCGAAAATAAGGTCCCCAGAGGGGAAGCAAACGTCCTAGGCCCTACGCACTTGCTACTGCCCCCCAATTACTGTGTTTTTCTTCGTCATCCAGCTCGTGTCGCTGACGTGGAAGGCTCAGATTCTAACACATTGCCGGCCTCACTTAATTAGGGTGGGGACGACAGCTAGTGGATAAGATATTTGTATGTCTTCACTAAAGTTTTTAGTAATATACTTGAACCACCTGTCTAACCTTATATTATTTTTAGTAGAAATTAACAATATGCTTGAACTACCTGTCTGACCTTTTATTATATTTTAGTATAAAATAATAATATACTTGAACAAACCTCTCTGACCTTATATTATTGTACTTACAATAAAACATTTGAGGAAAATTAACAAAAAATAATCCCTATATTTTGAGATTAATAATAAGGTAATTATTAAATAATTTTTGTTAATAACTTAAACATTAAACTATGAGAAGTAGGCCCTGTAAACATCACTGTCATGTTTGTTATTAAACATTTCAAATTTGTTTTGTGGAAGAAACATTTTAATTTCGTTCTACGGGGGAACATTATACTTTCTTCTGCAAAACGTCATACTTTTGTCCTCGAAATGTCAGGACTAATAAACATTTTTCATTGTTTGTCGTTCCCTGGCGCGGAACGATGTCATTCTGTGGAGGAAAGTATACGTTCCTCCATGAAACGTCATACTTTCCTCTGTGGAACGACATCGTTTCTGGGCGGAACGACATCATTCTACAAAGGAAAGTATGACGTTCTGTCTTAGTATATAAATTCACACTACTCTCAGAGTGATTTCCTCAGCGATATTGATGTGAAACGGGACTATTCAATTATTTATCAAAGCTCAAAGAATATTATGAAGATCAAGCATAAGTGGAAGATTAAAGAATAATTGATGATGCCGATTTGAATCAATCAAAATATATCAAATCAAAGATCAAATAAAGAAGATTTGGGGTCAAATCTACAAAAACCCGGAGACTGAATTCATCAAAAGATATCAAGCCGAAGATCAATGAAACTTTTTAAATCGGCCGAGAATTGCAACAAAAAAGATTCACTTATCTAAGATATCTAGATCCACTTATCTAGGAGATCTAGATCCACTTATCTAGAAGATCTAGATTCACTTATCTAGGTTATCTTTTATTTAGTTTTTTAATTTATGTTCTTAAAAGGCTATATAAAGCCACCAAATTTTATGTTTTAGTTAGTTGTTGAATTTTAATAAAAGAAAGCTTTTGTTTTTCGGGAATTGGAAAGATCCTTTTCTTCCTTTGGTGAGTGATATCCAAAGAACCCTTTGGTGAGTTATATCCAAAGTCTTTTTTGTGTGAGTTATATCATGAAAGAAACTTGCAGCCGCGTCCTTATCCAAGGAGGTGAGAAGCATTGTGTTCATCCATCACGTGCGGTGCATTCCGTGCCCACATCATTTGGTATCAGAGCTAAAGCCATCCTAACAAAAAAAAAATCATCTTTTTACACATGATGACTTGAGGAGCATCTGAAGCGGTACAAAATCCACGATGGCAGAAGACTTGTGGAAACTCGTTCTCTCACTACAACGAGATATTGCTCAAGTAAAGATGAATCAAAACCAACAATGGGCTCAACATCCTCTTAGCATCGTTGTAGAAAATATCACAAGCGATGAGGCAGAAGAAAGACCATTATTATCTTTGGAGCCTCAATTAGAAGAAGAAGATGATCAGGAAGAGCAAGTACTCAATATGATAGACGACCAAGTTGACTTCATTGCCACAACAATAAAAAGGGAGCAACCTGTCCATATTACATGCTCCAATATGAAAAAGGTGTGTCCTTTAATCAAAGATGAAGAAAATTACACAAATTTGTCTTCCATGGATTGTAAAGAAAGTTTGAGTTGGCTAAAAGAAAAGGTAGACATCAAGGTACATCAAACTCGACTTGATTGTTCTTATGGAAGTTTCACTAACATATTATTGTGTGATATGATGAGTACAAGCCGTCTATTCTTAGAAATACTAAGGTTTGATGAAAAGTGGCGCATACATGACAAGTCTTCGAATTTGGGCTCGATTATGGAATATAGTGACACAAGATATGATTCGAGGTTGAATCCTTTTCAACCCCGGGAGGATGATGTGAAACAGGACTATTCGATTATTTATCAAAGCTCAAAGAATATTATGAAGATCAAGCATAAGTGGAAGATCAAGAGAATAATTGATGATGCCGATTTGAATCTATCAAAAGATATCAAATCAAAGATCAAATAAAGAAGATTTGAGGTTAAATCCTCAAAAACCCGGAGAGGATGATGCAAATTTGAATTCATCAAAAGATATCAAGCCGAAGATCAAGGAAACTTTTTAAATCGGCCGAGAATCGCAACAAAAAAGATTCACTTATCTAGGATATCTAGATCCACTTATCTAGGAGATCTAGATTCACTTATCTAGGTTATCTTTTATTTAGTTTTTTAATTTATGTTCTTAAAAGGCTATATAAAGCCACCAAATTTTATGTTTTAGTTAGTTGTTGAATTTTAATAAAAGAAAGCTTTTGCTTTTCGGGAATTGGAGAGATCATTTTCTTCCTTTGGTGAGTGATATCCAAAGAACCCTTTGGTGAGTTATATCCAAAGTCCTTTTCGTGTGAGTTATATCACGAAAGAAACTTGCAGCCGCGTCCTTATCCAAGGAGGTGAGAAGCGTTGCGTTCATCCATCACGTGCGGTGTATTCCGTTCCCACATCAGATATCAAACACTAGAGCTTCCCGAGAGCTGAAGTGTACCGCATCCAGACAAAGTTATTAATTGTTGCTCACCAATGGTGTCCAGGAGTGATCAAGAATCCGTTAACTACACATTGGAAGTGGAGCCGATGTCGACAGTCTTGGCACATGATGTTTGCGCATTCGAAAACAAAGTTGCTATAGTGGTGTATTCCATCTCGACAACTCTAGATGAGGAGGAGCTCCGTTTATTATGTGAATCTAGTGATGAAGACATGGAGGATAGTAGGCGTCAATGACCACCACAACCACAATGTTTTCTCGCCGGTATGTGTCTGGGCAAGAAGTATACTTCTTCAAACCAAATTAAAGAAGAAATCGTGGTTGAAGAATGAGTACAGGATAAAATTCACTAATAGTGACTTTCATCGGATGAGAGTCATCTGTCAAGAAGGATGCACTTGGCGGATGCACGCCTAAAAAATGCAAGGTGAACTTACATTTTAAATAAAGAGTTATAACGACATTCACACTTACTCAAGAAAAATAGAAAGTCGTTATATGTCTGCCAAATGAGTGGCAACGCATTATTTGGACAGTTTCAAAAGTCAGACCGACTTGGACCTTCCTTCCATAATTGGGACAATCATAAAAGATTTTAATGTGAATATTACACTAGTATTGCCAGAAGGGCAAGAAATGCAGCCTGAAAAAATTAATGAAGGGGATGACAATGAATAATACAAGCTCATATGGCCATATGGAAAGGAGATTCGGAGGTCTAATTCTGGAAGTTCACTGCGTGTTTAGCTAGAGAAGATTGATCTTTCACACAATCCAACATTTAAGATGATGTACATGTGTTTGACTACATGTAAGATGAAGTTGTTGAATTGTGGTAGACATGTTATTTGCTTGGATGAATTGCCACTTCAATGGATCTTGTCCAGGCCAGTTGCTCACTACTATCAGAATTGACGAGAATGATGGAATTTATTCGATTGTTGTAACAATGATTGAAGAAGAATGTACAGACTTTTGGGGTTGATTTTTAGAATTGTTGCTTACGGATCTAAATAGTTAGTTCGACATCGGGTGGACAATCATTTCCAACAGACAAAAGGAACGATTGATTGTTTTTGCAATGTATGATTATGTTATACATTGTATATGAATATTTGACTCAAACTGTTAATTTTTGTAGGGGTTGGGTCAGCTGTCAGAGAGTTTGTAGGGTTAGTAGAACATTGTTTTTGCCTTAATCACTTGTATGCAAACTTCCAAAAACAATTTAGAGGCAAGTTGTTTAAGAATGCTATGTTGAATGCTTCTACGGCTACAACATCACTGCATTTTGAGACAAAGATGAATAAGTTATTTTTGCTTGACCAATCCTCACACGCATATCTACGAGGAATAGATGCGAGATTTTGGTAGAACATGTCTTCAGCTCGATCCCAAAGTGCGACATAAGCTTGAACAACTTGAGCGAATCCTTCAATGTCTGCATCCTACTAGCTCAGGACAAACGAGTTCTTAGTATATTCGATATTATAAGAAATTATATCATGGATAGGATCGTTAAGAAACACGAAAAGATAGCTGATTCGATGGATCTTTTGTATTTGTAAATCAAGAAGCGACTTGCCAGACTACAACTTGAAGGTCGAAATTGGAGTCCTGTTTTTGTAGGCGCTGGCCAATTTGAGGCGAGCAACGGTAATGAACATTACTTTGTCGATTTGGATAAACGTACTTGTAACTGTTACTGGTGGGAGTTGACTGAAATCTTGTGTGCACGCAATCCCTTGTATGCACTTTATGAGGAGATCCCTCAAGGAATTTGTGCATGAATGCTACCACCGAGAAACATATATGAGGATGTACTCGCACTTTGTCCACCTGATCAGTGGACAAATCATGTGGCTTGTGACAGACCTTGATCCAATTATGCTACCGCCATTTAAGAGACGTCAAAGAAGACTAGAAAAACAAAGAATAATGAAATGTAGGCAGTGTGGGGGTGTGGGGAACAATTCCCGTACGTGTCAAGGTGGAGGCCTAAACACCGGCAAGTCAAGTGGCAACCGCAGATCCAGAGGCAGAGGCGGGAGAGGAAGCTCGCAAGAAACATTTATGGCTTTCATAGTTCCCGAGATGCAGGTAAGCACATTATTACGTTTACGTTTTCAAGTGTTATTTTAAATATGCTAATTTGATTTGCAATATGTTATGCAAGAATCTGCCATGTAAGGTCTACAAATAGGAGAGACCGCTGCAACCCTTGCCAAAAAAGCATATATGTGGATATTCACATGTTGACCCACTTTTAGTACATGTGCAACACTTGAAGAATTGCACATGTACTGAAAATGGCTCAACACATGAAGGTCCACGTGTTTTTATGTTGATGAAATTATTATAATAGACATGTTGATTAGATCGTTATAATGAACATGTAGATTAAATGATTGTAATGGACATATTGTTTAAATTGTTGTAATGAACATGTTAAATGTAGATGAATGTAAAGGTCAGTTAATTGTTTATTGATGATGAATGAAATGAATAATTTTGTTTGCGTCAAACTTTCTTTCTTTCTCTTTCAAAAAAATGAAAATTGTGCAAGAGTTTTCTTTGTTTTAGTCTTTCCCTCTTTTGTATTATCAAAAAGAAATCAAACAATGAATTTACAAACATATATTTTTTAAACAGATATTATTCAAACTCATATTTCTCAACAATAGAGTTCCAAGTCAAAAAAATTAACTATGCAAAGTAAACAATAAATATTTAGTACAAGAATATCACAATTAGTATCTCAATTAATATCCCTATACATCAACTAAACTACGTCGACAGCGCCTTGCTGCGAGATCTCCTCCGTAAATAAGTGATCGTGAATGACAACTTCGGGTCCAGGTATACGTTGGAACCTTTGGCGTACAAGGGAGACTTATCCGGTAAATCTTTGTGAAGATGGAAGTCGATCTCCTTATAATTTCATAGCAGCCCTAAAACTCCACTAGTGCAGCGACATATGCTGTGCACGTTGAAATCCAAAGGGAAAAATCAACACATAATTGGAAAACAATATGAATCTAGACAACTGAAAAGATATACTTCTCTTTGTTTGTTAGCGCTTTGACAATTTCAATAGCTTCTAACAGCAACACCTAATAAAGGTAACGAATGTGCAAGTCAATAGATGATAAAAAACACTATTGTGATAAGTGTGTCTGAAAAGTGAACCACACATTAGAACTGTTCAAACATGAAGTACAACAAAAGCAAGAAGTTTACATATGTGAATCCACTCTAATATAATAAGCGATCTTTCCATTAGAACATTGAAGTATGTTTCTTCGTTCAATGTATCACACTACATACAAAGTTAGAACTGTTCAAACATGAAGTACAACAAAAGCAAGAAGTTTACATATGTGAATCCACTCTAATATAATAAGCGATCTTTCCATTAGAACATTGAAGTATGTTTCTTCGTTCAATGTATCACACTACATACAAAGAATGCAAAGATGAGTACTAAAATAAAATCTTATAAATTACTTAATTTAAAAAAATGTAATTCTCACCGTGTTTGTTGTCGCTTCTTGCTTCGGAAGGATAATATTAGTGATGTGGTACTCATCATCTAACTAAAAATGAAAACAGGAAGCGAAATATCTTAAGTATTCAACCCAAAACACTTAATGCCAAAAAACAAAATGGCCTACTATAATCCCTGTAAGAATTGCGTATGTCTCTAGATTTTTCTTTGTATTTGCATGAACCAGTCTCATGATGTAACGTCCCCCAGTGCTTTTAGTATAATATTGTTTGCTTTGGGTCAAAGCTCGCACGATTTTATTCTTGGAGTTAGCCTAAAACACGTTGTACTAGGTAGGGAGGGGAACCCTACTTATAAACTATGAATTTTCTACTCTCCCAAACGATGTGGGATTGTGCCCCACTGATATGGGTCAAACTCATACCTGGGCCTTTCCTAGCTTTCACAGGGCGGGCTGCCACAATCTCTCTCTCCCCCCCCCCCCTCGGGACCCGACGTCCTCATCGGCCACACTTCCGGTTGAGATTTCACTCTGATACCATTTGTAACATCTCTCGGTGCTCTCAGTACAATATTGTCCACTTTGGGTCGAAACCAACACAGTTTTATTCTTAGGGTTAGCCCAAAACGCGTTGTACTAGGTAGGGAGGCAACCCTACTTATAAACCATGTATTTTCTACTATCTCAAGTGATGTGAGATTATGCACCCCCACTGATATGGGCCGAACCCACACCTGGGTCTTTCCTAGCCTTCACAAGGTGGGCTGCTACGCATGAAAAGCTTCATTAGGTCACCTGGTTGAAATGAACATTTTAAAATTGTTAAACTAATAAGGCGTGAATAAGTGCAGACACATAGATAATTGAATCGACGACATACCACGTGCAAAGTTTTAAGTGGAGGCTATATTCCACTCGACGCGTTTGTCGATAGAGTAATGTGAGCCACTATATAGTGCACCTTGACAAGCACAACCGAAGGAGAAAGTTGGCGAGTGAGGGCAAGAGTGTTGCAAATTTGAGATGTTATTATATCACATACAAATAAACTAAATAATGGACTTTACATATAAACTTAAAAACTTACAGGCATTCTGAGCGTTCAGTCGCTAGAGAGTTTGCTAGAGAGGCTGTTGGTGAGGATGCTGGAGGGGATGTTGGAGGAGCTATTGGAGAGGATGCTCGAGAGAATGCTGGAAGGACTGCTCATGACCCCATTTTTTCCAATTCAACAAACAACTCATGATGACGCTCCTCTGCTCGGTTCTCCATTATTTGCATTTGGTGCAACATCATTTGATGGTGCTCCTCTATTCATTGAACTCGGTCAAACACCATTTGATGCCTCTCCTCCACTTGCTCCTCCATTCTTTGCATCTAGCTGACAATCTTCTCAGACATCGAAGTAAAGTGAGATGACTGAGGAAGGGACAGAGACATCGGTTGCGAAGTATCACCTTCATGTGCTGTAGAGGCGATGGTGCCGACTGTCCCTCGGGGGTGGATGGAGGGCGTCCCGCCAAAGGGGCTGGAGGTTGTATGACTGAGAGACCTTGAGACTGTACGACTGAGGGGATTGGAGGTTGGGAAACTTTTGGTCTAGTTTTTTAGGCGGACTTGGATGGAGTCTTACATACCTATTCCCTTCCGACTTTTGAGATCCTCATGCGATCCACTTTCAATTGTTGTAGACGTCGCTGACCTTCTCTTGGATTCTCGGCTCCTCATCCAAGACTGGTACCCTGATATGCCCAACAATCCTTTGAATGAGCGAATTAAATGAAAGACTCATAGCCAGGTTGTTGAGGACGTCATACATGTGACTCAAAATCACATAGCCGATGTTCACTTTCTTTCGGTTGAACACATTCTCTAACATATAGAGATCCACGCAGCTAACATGGTTTCGATGCTCATCCCAAGGTAGACTAGTATGTGTCATGATAATGTGGATCACTCAGGCTTTGGCGTTCAAGTCATTGAACTTTGGATTCTTGAATGCTGCAATCTGGGGATCATGGTGAAACTTTCTAAGATCACTCAGGTTTTGGCGTTTAAGTTATTGGACTTTAGCTTCTTGAACGCTGCAATCTCGAGATCACGGTACAACTGTCTAAGATCACGTGGGCTTTGACATTCAAGTCATTGTATTTTGGCTTCTTGAATGCTGGAATCTCGAGATCACGGTGCAGTTGTCTAAGCACTGTCAGACCTTCTTCTCGTCTGATGAAATCTAGCTCTAGAGATACGTCGTAATATTCCCCCTGTGGTTCCTTTATGAAACATCCAAGAAGCAAGTTAATATCGTTGGGAGATAGCCTCAACTCCAGTCTAAACATGTAAGTCATGACCTTTAATAGTTAGGTGCACAGTTCCAAATTGGCATTAAACAGTTTCACAATCTATTCACAGTATCTTCCTCCCAATTCGCACAACCCGGCTAAGCCAACCTTGTCAACCAATTCTTCAATTCTCAAATCAGCAATGAATTAAAGTCTACTATTTTAGATACAATAATCAAAGTATGTTTAATATTGGCTTCATATCTATTGTTTGTTGCCGCAGTCCTAAAAGCAGGGGAGTGGAAACTATCTGTAATAGGTTCGAAACAAACAAATTGAGCTTCTGGTCGTCATTGAGGTTGTGCTTCAACTTGTGCTTGTGCTTCCACCTCAGATTGTACTTCAACCATGACTTTGTGCATTGTGTTGAAACTGAGGGCGAATGAACTTAGTTGCGCTTCAACTTGTGCTTGTGCTTCAACCTCGGATTGTACTTCAACCATGACTTTGTGCATTGTGTTGAAACTGAGGGCGAATGAACTTAGTTGCACTTCATCTGCCATCACAAGTTGAGTCCGTTTCTGGTTGAGATTAATGTTGAGACTGAGACGAAACATCTTTATGCTTGAGAGTCAATTTGTTCGTCTTAGAATTCATTGGAATTGATGAAACAATAAGGAAATTGCTCTGAGAGTACGTAGGGTTCGGGGTTCGCTGAGGAAATCGCAAATCACTCTGAGAGTAGTGTGATTTTTCCGGAGCACGCAATGTCAATTTATATATACTAAGGCAGCGGAAAACAGAATATATACTTTCCTCCATGAAATGAGATCGTTCTGCACGAGAGAACGACATACAAAGAAAAATATTTATTAGTAATGACACTTTGCGGAAAAAAGTATGACGTTCCGCTGCGGAATGTCATACTTTTCGCGGAAGAAAATATAACATTTCGCGAATGAACAACTAAGTAAAATCTTCATAATTAGTATTGACGTTCTGCGGAGGAAAGTATAACATTCTGCAGCAGAACGAAATATAAATGTTTAACAGCAAACATGACAGCGATGTCTATTTTCCATAATTCAATGTTTAAGTTAGCAAACATTGTTTAATGGTTGATTTATCATTGATCTCAAACTACAGTAGTTGTTTTGTTAATTTTCCTAAAACTTAAGTAACAAGTAAACAATGTTCATCTAAAATGGAGCCTCGAATTATTCTAAGCATGTTTCTTTTCAACACTCAGCTCATGAATCATCTTAAAAACTAATTCTACTGACATGAAACTCATATTTGTGTTCATGATCCACGAGAACATAACGTATGACTAGAAACCACGTCCCGAAAAGCTAAAGAATCGATATAAAAATTTGACATTATTGCAGTGTACAGACTTGAAAAATAAAAGAGAAGAACCTATATTCTGTATTCATTACTATTAATCGCTTCGGCAAAAATTAAGAAAAAAAAACATCTAGCATGGTAGACTCTTTCGCTATTCAGATCGTATCCATGCGTCAAATCATAATTGAACATGTAACTTCGCTTACTTCGATCGAAGAACCAGTGGCTGAGAAAGAGAGCTCACATTTTGAGATCCAAAAGCAGCCTCTTCCAGTTCATGCACTGTCACAAGCCTTGTCGAAGGACTAAATTTTTTGTTGGTCAAAGCTTCGCAATCTTCTATATCCATCGATCTGGCTGAAAAATGGGTTTCGACAGCTTTGATTGTTTTGTCGATAAACGCTAACCTGGGCGTGAAGTTTTTCAGGCAGCATACAAATTCTAAATGCCCTCTTGCCTGAACAACAAAATGGATAAGAAAACTACATATAATTAGTAATAAGAGATGAAAATCTTATGATCCGAAAAATAGAGACTAAAAAAATAAGCATACCAATCTATATTCAGGAGCTCTTTTTGGTTGCTTCAAATATGCCATATTCTCATCATCGAAATCCCACAAAAAAGACGTGTGGTGCAACCATCGGTTTTTTGTAATCGATTGAGCATTTCCGCCAAATTTCCTATCGCCTAATACATAGTCTAGTATCCAAAAAAAAATCATCATCGGTTTTTCACGAATGTTCTTCATAACATGAGCCAGCAAAAAATAAAAAATAAAAAATAAAAGAAAAACCTCCATAAAGTTATGGTCTCTTATCTTGCCAGGCAAATCTAACTGAAAACACGTGTATTTACCAATACGAAGGACATAAGTGTAAGAAAATAATGTAAAATTAGAAAAAGTAAAGTGCAATTTAAATCTTAATATTTGAGTTGTATACAAATTAGATGTTAAACTCTTTTTTTGAAAATCAAAACTTTCATTTTTCAATTGAAAACAATTTGAATATTGCCATTAATTTATCTATTAAATCCAGTATATGTATGTCATATTTTTCATTTAATGAAGTATTTTAATCTGATTTCTAACCTGATTTATAGATAAAGATTTTATTTGTTAAAAAAAAAAATTAAGGTCTAATCTGTAAATAATCTTAAAAGATAGGGTCTAAATTGCAATTAATGGAAAGACTTTATCTATATTAAAGTAGCCAAAGATGAAAAATTCAAAATGACTTACCATTTTCTCGAAGGTGAAAGTCACCGATTCCTTGGAAGACTTTATTGTACACGAGGCTACTCCAAGACATGATAGGGCGGGGATAAGGTAGCAACCCGGCAATTGCATCTTTGTCGCAAATGAAAGTGACGAATATCGTGTTATGATCAACGACAACTGTGCCGCCACCTGTGAACCTTTTGATAACTGGAATTTGATCTTCTAATACTGATTCGATTTCGAGCAGCTCTGCAGGTTTCCTACGCAGAGTAGTCAAGAATCCTTATAAATTTGAAATGCACATTCAACAGCATATCCCACAATTCAGAGAATACAGACAAATTGCAAAAGTAAATTCAGTCAAACCAAACCAATACAATTCAGTGAGTTCATATGAGCAAAGCAAAATTTCAGTCACTTCTCTAGAAAGTACAGTTTTGTACTTCTATCAAATGATTGGAGAGTTCAATCTTAGAGTTTAAGTGAATTAACTCATTTTCAATAAAGTTGTTTAAAATCGATGCAATCGAAATAAACAAAAGTCGGGCGCTTTAACAATTTAACCATAGATTTTAGCGGGTTTCTCATACATGGTGAATAACCAAATTCAAATTGAAATGAAATCTTTAGGATAAATCAATCCAACTTAGGAGGCCTCAATGAAACAACATCAATTCAAATCATGGATTTTCAAATTGAGAGAGGTTCCAAGAATTCTATATTTCTTAGATTCAGGACCCAATTCGATTCAGTGGGATCTTTCATTCACATTTTTTTTCCATCAAGAACATTTTATAAAACTCTTGAGACTCCCAAAAAATAACCTATTTCATCCCTGTACTTGTTTTCATGGCTGAATTTTGATAGCACAAATTTACTGATTTCAAGGCGAAAAGAATACAAATGGTCTAATTATCGCATACTCAACTCAAACTCAACTCAAACTTGAAAGGAAATAGCTGAATTCAGCACATTATGTGAAATAAGAATTTATCAACATTGTGAAAGAAATAACACCAAAAGACACATTGAGCCTGTAATTAAAGCTGATACATAATCCATCGACAGAGTTTTGAGAAATGTATTACCCGGAAACACCCATCACAATATTAGGATTATTTGTTCCATCATTAATGATGCACCAATTATCAGATGTGTTTCTCAGAAGCTGCTCTTCCAAATGTAGTTGCTTCAAAATAGGAAACCCCTTTAATCTAATAAGATTTATCATAGGCTGGCCGCCATTTCTGATCTGTGATATCGTCATGACAATCCCAATGGGAAATGCAATCCACCACTCCTTTTCCTACATTTTTGTTCAACCATGCACATAAAACAATGCAGAAGTGGAAATGGAAGAAAATGAATTCTTCAATTTTAAGTTTACTTTTCTGCTAACAAAGAATCCAATTTGGCGTCTAATGTGGGTAAAATAGATACTAGACTATGCTTTAAAAAGACAAAAAGAACGCGAAATGGGCAGATCCCAATTTTGCAGCCATCGAATTAGAAACAATTAACTTCCACCATAACATAAAACCAAAATTTTAAACCCAAGAGGAACAACAAGTGCGGTTTACCCCTTTGAACGATGCACCACCGGCTGTAAGTAAAAGAAAACAAGCTCTCGAACCAAAAGAAAAAAAAAAGTATCAATCTTTCCTTCACCCAAACACCCAATTGCTCTGAACCTCCTCCAATGATGCTACGCTTCGTACTCGACCGAAACCTCCAAGACAGCAGCAAAATCAGCAAACTCCATTACAGCAACGAACCAAATTGATGTCTAAACCGCGAATCACCAACACCCAACTCATAGTTGACCCCCCATTCAAACAGACTCGGGTGTAACCCCAGAAAATCGAATCGGACCTCCAAAGTCGCTGGGCAATAGCACCGTAGAACGAGATTTCTGTTCAACGCCAAAACCCCGATACCCAGTTGGCTGGCTCCTCTTCTTACGCACAAAGCAGGGAAAGAGAACAATTAAGGAAGAAGACCAAAGGTTTTGGGCTTAAGGGAAAAGGTTGCCCAAAGGACAACCCAAATTAATTTAGTCCAACCCCAATCAAGCTGACCCAGATTAGAAATTTGCCTTCTACCAGGATGACCAAAAATTTACCAAGATATTATTTTTTTTAAGGATTTCAAAACATAAAAGCAAGTATTTGAAGAGAAACCTATAATGATTCACTTATATGTTGACAATAACTTATAAATAGTAGAGAAGGGATTCACGAACGTTGGACAAACCATAAAGCTATATTCTTGTAATCTAAGTAATTACCATTTGGTCGTAGACCATACATTGCAAAGCAATAATATAAAAACCTAGTTTTGATTATATTTCATTTTGTGTAGTGAGACTTGTTTGAATTTTCTTAATGTCCTATTTCATATGGCTTACTTTTGTAGCGATGAGTGTTATATATTGTGAAACATTTAATGTTAGATATAATTGTGGTTAAAATAATAAAAAGTCGTGATATAATTTGTGATTGTGTAGACATGAAAAAAATGTGGAATTAACGGATATGGTATGTTGTCTTATATAGAAAAGCTAATGGGGCCCATAAACGGTAGTGAAGCCGTGGATTAGCAAGTAGGCTACCAGGCGAAGGAATGCAATTGGTTAGATTGCCTTAAATAAAAAGTTCCTAGGGCCTAGTGATAGTGAGGTCGTGTGTCGGCGAGTAGCCTATCGAGTAAAAGAATGCAACTAATTAGATGTCCTTAGACGGGGAAGCTACTGAGGCCCAAAAGCGATAGTAAGGTCGTGAGTTGACGAGTAGTCTACCAAACGAAAGAATTCAACAGTATGCAATTGTAGATAATTATCAAAACACAATTAATAAATGTGGAAATGAGAATGTGTTTTCTTTCGTAGTATTTCAGTTTTACTTACTGAATATATTTCACTATTACCTTTGTAATGTATGTGAAATTTTGAATGAAAAGTAATTTATCGTTGATCGAGAATTTTTCACTTGTAGGCAAGTATACACATAAAAAAGTTGGTAATACAAATTAAACTAGGGAGTTAGAGATAACATGTCACTAGAAATTATATAATCTTGTTCATTTAGTGAATTTTATTATTTTTTATTATTAGTATTTTAGATCGACATAAATATTATGATTAATTTGATATTGGAGGTTTAAATTAATAATAGAAAAAATTATTATTGATGTTGATTGAAGATTTTAGGCTAAGATATTATGACTTTGAATGTCTAATGTCACAATCTCAACCTTGATCCCCTCGGAAATTAGGATAGTGATAAAGATTTTTCACTCAAAGAGATGACATGTGTACTGTGTACATGAATATCTGGTCCAAATTATAATAATGTTGGATTACGTCACTTGGTATCCTCAAATAGGATATGAATGCATGTAATCCCAACATTGCTTACCATAATTCAACCCGATTAAATTTATACTCTTTAATTATTATAATGTACACAACTCTCAATTATAAGATTTTCATTCATTTAAAATCACACATTAACTCGACCATATTGTCATTTACAACATAAGATGAACTCAATTTAATTAGAAACACTTGGGTCGCTAATTATGACCTTCACATACACACATAAGGCCCAAGAGTTTTGAGCTATAAGCCAATCCTGAGTGTTGAGCCTCTTTTTCTTAAGTTATCTTGGACTTGTCTTTTTTGTTCTCACCTATATCAAAAATAGAAACAACAATAGGATGAGCTAATGAAGCTCAGTAAATAAAACTAATACTCAATAATTACAATCTCACGTAATTCATAAATATAAGACTAACTCCCACCACCCACATCAACATCTAGACCTCTCTTATTTACCCCCATGATATGTAATATGAATATCATACAATGACTTCTTTTCACATCCATGAAATGATAATTGGATCAATGCAAATATTCCATTTAATTTTAATGGTGAAGTTATTAACAAGTATCATATTAACATATACGTGAATGTCAATATACATGATTACTATCCATCGTATGTAAAGTCACACACAAACTATGTAACCCCATTGTACTGAAGAGAAAAAGAGTATAAATTTTTGCAGAGTTTCGCTATGGTTTCTCTTTGTTAAAATGAGTTTAGGAGTGTCTTCCATATATAGAATCTGCAAAAGCGATCGACAACCCTCATTTTGGTCGATCACCTCCCAACCATTGGAATATAGTCATTGTGTGAAAAGCAGTATGGTGGTCGACCACTTTGACCCCTCGGTTGACCGCTTCTTCATATTTTAGAATTCTGTTTGATTCTATCTTTTTTGCGATCGTCCACTTTTGGCTTCGGTCTGTCACACCGGCCTATCGCTTTCCATCATAGGTCGACCACTTCTTCATTGCTTCAAAATCTTGAGCAATTTGTAATATTAGCGGTCGACCTCTTCTTTAAATCGGTGGACAACATTTTTGTTTTGGCTCTTTTTTTAGCCAACTGGTCGACTAATTCTTCACTGTAGTCGACTTGTACTCTGTGTTTTGCATTTATTGAATCTTCTAAGTCTCAATGATCAATACATAAGCTACATGAATTTAGGTAAACATGTTTGTAAACAATAATACCAGTATAAAGGGTATTTCCGATAAAAATAAACGTGTTTACTTGATTCAAACAAATGCATAATAAACAACTTAATTATTCAAATAAAATTGTTATCATCAAAACAAATAACCTAATGTTTATTAGGATAACAACAGTCACTTCTCTTCTATTTTTCACTTTACATACATCACACAATACATAGTCAGCGAAATATATAGAGTTTGAATGTGACCTATCATATCTTCCGTAATACTATTTCGTACATATAGATAATTTCATGATGCATGATTTGTGTCACGACCCGGAGGCGAGCCGAACAGAACCGCTAGGTTAGGAGACCCGATTCTCGGAGAGAACCCGGTTACCCAGCCCAAGGCATGAGTTTTCATGCAAAAGACTTAACGGGATTAATACCAAGCTCAAGCCCAAATTACATGGATTGGGGTCCACAGAGTGATCAACTAGAGATATGATAACATAATAAAGGAAAATACTGTGCAGGAATGAAATCAAACAACACCAAACAAAAATACTAACATACAAGGAACGGAGGGATTGAACCAACGAGTCTCCACCAAGCCACGGGGAGATCAAAACACCCATCAGGAAATTCTAGCAACGCTCTACTGCCACACATGCTAGATCGGCACTCGATACCTACACCTTAACCTGGGGGGAAAATATAGTATAAGGGGTGAGTGACTAACTCAGTAGGAAAATCTATACTAAATGCAATGAATGTTAAAACCGTTTTCTTCCTCTTTTGAAAACCATTTTATCATTCTCATTTTACCATACATTAATTTTAAATCATTTCAAACCTCTTTATTAGTTTATAAATCCAGCTCATGGCCCTCGATGTGGCTTTATTAAAATCCACTTTATACATAGACAGTTATACTCGCAAAATATGCTAGCATCATTTTCCGTGTGAAAACATCACCAGTGAAAAAGGATGGTCACTCATGGACCCATCCGCCACTCATCATCAAAGGTGGTATGATCTCTCAGATGTGCAGATGGGTCGTAGCCACCTTCGGTACAATCCGAAGATCCAGTGCATTACCCGAGTTGCCGGTGAACCAGTCAGCCACGACACAATTGGTGCAACCACCCCACATAGTCACAGAAAGGTGGCTATCTATCAATAACAACACCTCATGAGGCAGGAAATAATACCACTGACGGCTATCCGCAGATCTAGCACGTCACCCGAGTTGTTGGCGAGAACTCAGCAACGACACAACTTGTGTAACCGAATTTATGGTGAGAACTCTACGTTGATCCAACTCGCATAATCGTAGTAACGGATGGGGTTGCCCCACGATAGACCCCTACTCACTAGGACCTTAGTGTCCCAAATTGACGAGAGTTGCCGATGAGCAAGTTCAAGTCGTCCAGCCAACTCTCCAAATGGAACGGTACAGTGGTCGGCAATCTTTGTGAATGAAAACACTGCCAACTCCGTGTGACAATGCCCTGGCCAAGTTTGGGGCCTTGCGACCTAAGGAGGCATCATCATCCTCTCATATGAATTTACAACTTTCAAGAGTTTCAACCTGAGAACACGTCACCAATGCCCCACTTATATTTTGTTCCACTTTCAGGATTTTCAACCTGAGGACATGTCACGAATGCCCTATCGTCATTTTGCACATAAATGACCAATCTTCACGCAACAGAAGATTGCACGGGGATAGCCTTGTGATGCTTTAGGCATGATGCTTTAGCACCAGAGTGCCTAAAGCATCAAGAGGATTCATCCCCCCAATATACATAATCGATATCAAACTTTCTCACAGTCAAAGGTTGATGGAATGGGGTCGTGATGCTTTAGCGCGAGAGTGCCTAAAGCATCAAGAGGATTCATCCCCCAAACACAGGCACAGAAATCACATCATCAATATATATATGTGCAATATCAGCAGAAAACCATGTACGAAATGTAAACATGGGAAAACATATTACTAATAAAAACTAACGTGCTGTCGAACAGTCCCTGTCGGGTTTTCAAGTGTGGTAGTCCACAAAATAGTAGTTTTGAAAACCATGATGCAATGCAATGCAAAAAGTATAAAAATTCCTACCTCGATGGCGACCACGACACGCTTACTGACAATCTCGCTCCACGCGCTGTTGTAAGCGAAAGGTCGAATTACCCAACACCTTCAGAACCTACAACAAGGTCAGTGTCAACATCCCACAAACTAACAGGGATAATAGACAAGTCTCAATCAAGACTAAAATCTAAGATTGTTCATAGGGACAACCACGAGTCCCAACCTAAAAACCAATATAGAAATACCAACAGAATCCCCAAACTTATTACTCCACAAGACTAAAATCACCGTCCTCAGGTCATCAAACTTAACATTACTTCCTTAATGTTGTTTGTCATGGCAATAAATGAAATGGAAACTAAAATTAATCAACAGAATATGAATCTTTAACAATAGACTAATTAGCCATACAAAATATAGGAAGCATGAGATATGTCAAATGGAGCACTATCCTCAACAACCTCAATTAGGCCTTAACAAGGCGGCACATCATACGGAGAACAAGAAATCCTCCCAACAGAAAACTATCTTCATTATCGATCCTTAACGCCGTAACCGAAAGGAGGGAAAAGGCTAGTTCATTTAACATAACAACATCCTCAACTTATTTAACAAAGTAGGAAACAACAAATGAATCCAATAGTCAAGCTACAACCACATACATTCGGTTCTCATCTCTAAACAAGGCCCAAAGCAAACCAAGTTAACGTCATCAAAGTACCCAATTTCATCTCAGCCTTGACAATTCCACCAAAGCAGAGATCAACAACAAACACCCCCCCTCCCCCCTCCTATCCAAAACAAAAATCAAAACTCACTTAGGGCCAATTGACCGAGAGACAAATCAACAGCCACAAATTAACCCAAAACAATTTCATCAACTTAATCCAGAGCATAGAACAAAACATTATCCTTGAGCTAACCCAAATTCAAACTCCACAGGTTATCAAACTTAACAGAACTATATCAAACCAACCATTTCATATGCTTAAACTGTGGCAAAATAAGGCATACTGACAACATTTCTCCATCCAAAACAACGACGAAACGAAACCCCAAATACTACTCTGTAAACAACAACTAAGACTAACATTCTCGGTTGCTAACACCACAACAATTAACCAACCCATTCCAAAAATCAAACAGAGACCAAAGATTTAATCCATCAACCACACAACAAGACAAGGTGATTTGCCGAGAGACCCAATCGCACCCCCTCATCGAAACAAAAACAAACCCTAAAATAGGGATTCAAGCATCAAAACTAGACATTCAGAATATGCTCACCGAAGCACAGAATTGGAAAAATGTAGTCTTCCCGAGTTCGAAAGGCCTTCAAATGGAGCTCCAGAGTCGCCCAAGCTCAGAATCTGGAACCCTTGCCTTGGTTGTGTTGTGTCAATAATGGTTTTATTGCAATGGGTCCTACCAAGTCCATATTTTCTGCATGATTTATTGATCATGTTTTCTGCATGTTTTGTGGATGTCTTTACTGAGTGTTTTGTGGAGTGTTTCCTGACCATGTTTTCAGAAAAGTTGTTTTTACTTTTATTTTTTATATTATTTGTTATCAGTGGTATCAGAGCCATTAAAAAAAAGGTGAGAGTTCTGGAGTATAGTAGCATTCTAGCACGAATTTCTTTTTTGTTTCTCACTACAACAAGTATTATTCATGGCCTCTGACATTTTTGTTAAACCTGGTATTCCATGGTTTGATGGTCCCTATGATCATTGGAGCATGCTAATGGAAAATTTCTTGAAGTCTAAAGAATATTGGCAGGTTATTCAAAATGGAGTAACAGAACCAGCAAATGACACTATCGTCACTTATGCACAATAGGTAGATATTGAAGGGCAAAAATTGAGATATCTCAAAGCCAAAAATTATCTATTCCAAGCAATTGATCGCTCAATATTGGAGACTATTCTTTGCAAAGATACCTTCAAGGAAATTTGGGATTCTATGAAAAAGAAATATCAAGGCTCGTCTAGAGTGAAACATGCATAGGTTCAAGCCTTGAGAAGAGATTTCGTGTAATACTCCGTATTTTCTTAATTTCTAAGAAATTGTAATTTAATCTTCTTAAGTTGAAAATGATGTTTATTGAGGTTAAATACTCAATTATGTGTTGTGTGATGATTAGTTACAAATTGGAGTAATTTTGGGTTGAATTTGTTAAGAAAATTAGTGAGATTTAGAGTTGAGGACGGGGAGGATGACATTCTGGCGTCCTCATACTATGCTTTTGCGGATGCAGCGGACGCAGCGGATGCCAAAGTGCAGCGTCCGATTTGAATCTGTAAGATTCTGGACTGTCATGGACGACACATGCAGACGGTACGGACGCAGAAGTGCAGCGTCCGATTTGAATCTGTAAGATTCTGGAGTGTCGCGGACGACACATGCAGATGGTGCGGACGAAGAAGTGCAGTGTCCGATTTGAATCTGTAATGTTCTGATATGTCGCGGACGACATACACGGATGGGGCGGACGCTAAATGGTAGCCTCCGAAATGAATCTGTTTTCAATTCTGGTGCAATGCGGACGATGAGGACGCAAAAAGATCCGTCCTCATGCGTCCGGAAGTACACAGATTCACGAGAAATCTGCTTGTAAACCATCTCTCTCCACGTTCTTCCCCATTTCCTCTCCATTTCCGTAACAGCCATCCCCCACTCCATACAAAACCGACCCTCTCCAGCTAGTTTAAGGAGATATAAAGGTCGATGGTGAATGGGTATTAGGTCTTGGGAGGGGGTACGTTAAAAATTGAATTGGGAGATTGTGCCGGAAATTGATTGGAGAAATTCACACCTCCGATTTTCCAAAGCAAAGAAGGTAAGGAATTGGGTGTTGGCATTCCAAAAGCCTACCCACAAGTAAAGTATGTTTACTTTGTTTTGTTAAGAATAAGAATTGTGATGAAAGTTGTGCTCCTCTGTTTTTGTGTTGATAGTTTGATGAACTCTTAAATTCTAGCTTCAATCCTTGTTGCTCTAGTTGTGTTTATTGTATGCAACTCCATTTGGAGTTTGGAACTGATTAGGATTGTTTATCTTGTTGATCTCAGATTTTATATAATCATAGTCATTTCATTGATTTCTTGTTAAGTAGTACTAATGAGCATGTTATAGTTGTTTCTTGTAATTCTTGCTCAAAAATCAGTTTTAATACTTATTGGACATCATTATAGGTTAATTGGAAAGCATGAACTAGTGAATAATGAAATTAGTTTTGTAAGCATGATATAATTTGTAAGCATGAACTAGTGATTAATGAGATTAGTTTCTATTATGTAAGAATACTCCGTCATTTTTATAACATGTCTTGGTCTTCCATTTGAATCTCTCACTAGCATATTTGTAATTCGTTTAACAAATTAGGATGTACGTATGGTAAATCAAATTGTGATGCATGTATAGTTTAAATTAATGAGGTAACGCATAAATACGAAATTGTGGTATTTATAGATTTTCAAACATGCTCCATAAGGTAATTGTCATTTAATTCCTTGTGCCTATTGAATTGTTGATTAGGTTGTTAGTTTATATTTCACTGTTAGGTTTCATTGTTTGATTCGTTGCTATGTTATTGTATGCTTTACTATTAATGCTCTAAATTCAATGTTGTTAAGTGTTGTGAATTGGGTATCGTTGTAGCTAGAAATTTTAGTTGATTGATATGAATGATTCCTTGATAGCCTTAAGATTGATTCCTTGAAATTTATGATTGTTGTAGATTGATTGCTAGAGTTTAAGGGTTGATGTTCATGGTCTTAGAAACCCTTAGGGAATACCACAATTGGGTTGGTATTCATAATGTGAGATAAAAAGATTAATAATGAATGTAAGGGAGTTAGTGGCCAGGTAAATGGTTCAGATCTAAACGGTAGACTCGAGAAACCAAAATTAAGATCTTCCCGTCCATGGGATAGATAAGCTTGTCTACTATAGGGTGTTAGATGCCGAATTTCCCCCCATTTACCTATAGGGTGTCCTAGTCTCCCAACTCGATAGTGGCCGGGTTAATGGTTTGGATCTAAACGGTAGACTCGGTAAACCAAATTAAGATCTTCCCGCCCATGGGATAAATAAGTTTGTCTACTATAGGGTGTTAGATGCCGAGTTTCCCCCATTGCCTATAGGGTGCCCTAGTCTCCTAACTCGAGACACGAGTAAGAAAGATGTAACAGTAAGTAAAGAACGGTTGGATGGATCCCTTTCCGATATAAGCAGTTAGAAACATTTGTTGTGCTTTGTATGTTTTCCAATTCCTTACTAAGCTTTTTTGGGTTTATGTGGTGTAGGTGATTTTAACGAGTTTATTAGTCCGGGAGTGGAAGAGGAAGCATTCCCCGTGGAGGAGGCGAGTTATCCGGTGAATTAGACCTTTGAGGCTGTGGCTCTCCAAAGGAAAAAGAATTTAGTTGTTTTTTCTTTAAGTTTAATTTCAAAGACAAATGTTTTAATTAAAGTTGTTTGAATGTTTCCTTCAGTTTGTAAAACTAACTTCCGCTTGAACTCTGATAAAGCTTCCTTTTCTTATTTAGTAAATGCTTTTTGATTGATTAACCTCTTCGATTTAAAAGAAAAATTTTATTCCGCTAAATTTTAAGTAAAGAAAAAGAGTTTTAAATTGACGGGTCGTCACATTTTGAGACTCTACAAATGAAAGATGGAGAATTCGTTATTGCTTATTGTGCAAGGACGATGGGGATAGCAAATAAAATGTGTTTTCATGGTGAGAAGATGGAAAATGTTGCTATTGTTGAAAAGATTCTACGTTCGTTATCACCGAAGTTTGATTATATTGTATGCTCAATTGAAGAATCTAAGGATATTGATGATCTTTTGTTTGATGAACTCCAAAGCTCTTTACTTGTTCATGAACAATAGATGAACAGAAGTTCATCTAGAGAGGAGCAAGCTTTAAAGGCTGCCACTTTTACTTCTTTCTCAAACTTTAGAGGAAGGGTTGAGGTAGAGGTAGAAGAAGTGGAGATCAAGGCAACAGAAATGGTAGTCAATATTATAAAGCAGATGATGACCAATTTCAAAGCAAAGGCAGAGGAAAAGATCAACACTTTGACAAATCTAAGGTAGAGTGTTTTAGATGTCATAAAATGAGTCATTATTGTTCTGAATGTTATACTAAATTGCCTAACAACAAAGAAAAAGGAGAGAAATCTTATTTTGCAGAAAAATAAGAAGAGGAAACTTTGTTGACGGTTGCACAGGTTGATGAGGCACATCAATCCGATGTATGGTATGTTGATACAGGTTGCAGTAACCACATGTGTGAAAATAAGTCTTCTTTTCTTACTTAAATGAATATTTTTGCTTTACAGTAAGTTTTGGTAATTGTTTTACTATGAATGTCATGGGAAAATGTGACATTAAAATAAGAACCAAGAATGGTTTTGAAAAAACAATTTTCAATGTTCTTTATGTTCCTGATTTGAAGACTAACTTATTAAGTGTTGGTTAGTGCAAGAAAAAAGTTATACAATTACCATTGAGAATGATGTTTGTAAAATATATGATTCTTCTTGTGGATCCATTGTTGTTATTCAAATGACTTCAAACATGTTGTTTCCTCTAAAGATTGATATTGTCCAACCTTGTTTGATGGCTGAGGCTAAAGATTCTTCATGGCTATGACATCTTCATTATGGTTATTTGAATTTTGGCAGACTAAGAACTTTATAGCAGAAAAATATGGCAATTGGTCTTTCTCAAATTTCTATTCCTTCTCAAGTTTGTGAAGAATGCGTTGTTGAAAAACAACATCGTTCTCAGTTCTCTCAAAGAAAGTTGTGGAGAGCTAAAAATGCCTTAGAGCTAGTTTATTCGGACATTTGTGGACCGATAAAGCCATTATCTAATGGGGGTAAAAAGTACTTAATTGCTTTTATTGACGACCTACCTCGAAAAACATGGGTTTATTTTTTGCAAGCAAAATCAGAAGCTTTTAGTGCATTTAAAAGTTTCAAGGCATGAATTGAAAAAGAAACGGAGAAAAGTATCCAAACTATTCTTACAGATCGAGGAGGAGAATATTGCTCAATGGAGTTTGAAACTTTTTGTAATGATCAAGGTATACGAAAGAAGCTCACAACTGCTTATACACCACAACAAAACAGTGTATCAAAGAGGAAAAATAGAACAATTCTTAACATAGTGAGGTGCTTATTGACTAAAGGAAAAGTCCCAAAAACTTTTTGGCCTGAAGCGGTAAATTGGAGCATTCATATATGAAATCGAAGCCCTACTTTTTCTGTTAAAAACATGACGACATAGGAGGCTTGGTGTGACAACCCAGTTTTTCTTAACCTTTTAAAAATGCGTAAAATTTAAAACTTTTGTAAGACAATTCATAATTAAATCAGAGTGTTAAAACCGAACTGTCAAAACCCCTTTCGTTACATTCGTTACAAAAATTGTTTATCAAATTATAGCGGAAGCATAAACGATTTATTTAAAACATAGCGGAAGTGAAAACATTCCATGTAAGAAATACTAAGTAAATCGTTACATTTTACAAGACACTTTTTCCTCTTCTTTTAACCTGACCAGCCACAAGTTCTGTTCGTGTAAATCCTTCATCAACTACTTCATGTTTTGTTCATTATTTTTCTCGTGCATATACATGTACCTACACCACAAGTAAACTGTAAGCCCAAAGGCTTAGTAAGGAATGAAATTATGCAATATGATCATGCCTCTCTTTAGTTCTTTTGGGATGGGGGCCACCCAAACCAATCATTTCATTACGTTTGTTCATTCATTCGTTTTTTACTCGTACTTCTAGCTGGAGATTGAATGACCCATATGGGATGGTATAGTTAGTCAGATCTAACCTCCTATGAACAAATAGGTCCCGTTCTCGACAAGGTATGGGCATTTTCTAGCTGCCAGACTAGAACCGCTACCCATCCGCCCTCCAACTCCCTTTTCTTTCCTTTTCTTTTTTCTTTATTTTCTTCATTTTCCTCACGTCCTGCATGTGAGTACCACCCCGAGGGGGTACTCCCTACTTGTTTCTATTATCATGATGCATGTTGACACAATATAGAAAGAACAATAATTAAACAACGAATATCAAGAATAACACTAATTGAAAGCAGCAGAGAAGTGAATTGAAGGCAACTTACGATATGCTTGATTCTACCGAACAAAATAATAAAGATATAGCAAGATGAATAAACCATTAACATACGAATTATCTAAGTGAATTAAACATGCTTATCAATGATACAAAAGCTTAGACATAAGATTAATAATTAATAGAAACATGCTCAGAAGTTATCTATGGAACAAGCTTGATAATCGCATATAGCTAGAAACGTGCTAATAAACTGAATTGAGCTAATAACGAAATTAATCTCTTAACTATCAACTTAGTTAGTTAAACATGCTCGGATTATTTAAAGGAGCTCAAATGAGAAATTACATTCTAGTTGATTAAACATGCTTTTATTCAAATTAATTAAACGTTCTAGTTAAATAAACATGTTTTTATTCAAATTAATTAAACGTGCTACAATTAATAGTCTAGTTAATTAAACATGCAAAAAATTCTATTTAATTAAATGTGCTCTGGTTAATTAAACTTACTAAACATGCTCATACAATTGTTATCCTAAATAATCTGTACATGCTTGGTTAATTGAATGAAGTAAGCATTAACAACTAGGAAAGCTACAGCAAGTAATACGATAAATTGTACAGAACAGAAAGGAAACTCTTAGCTCATTCATGATCATTCATGCGTATCATGTCATTCTTCAGTTCATCCTTCTATGCTACAAACTTAACGTCATCGATTATCATTCATTCATCATATTTCTATCAAAGTAAGCATTTGTAGTAAAAGAATTTCAGTAAAGAGAAGTGCAGGAAACTAACAATAAGAAAACTACACAACTCACGCACACTACTTGTGGGTAGGGCCTCCACTGGCCAAGACATTAATCAATTCCTTACCTCAATTCTTTATCGTGTTTAGCACCTAATCGTTATCCGTCTTTGTCTTTTCGTTACCTTCACAATTAAAATATTATAACTTATCAATGAATCGTATTCTAACTTGTACAAATTCTAAGTACTTCTCTGACGCCTAAACGGAATATAACTTAACCCAATTAATAAACCGAACCCAAAACCAACGTAACAGTAGTTAAACTTGTCTAAGCGTGCAGAGCATAAATCTAAGGTGCCAAATACTCTTAAATCTCACAGTGCATGAATTTAATCTAACATACATGCATAATATTCCCAGCAACCAAATCGATTCCAACATTTTAACATTCAGACAATCACCAACAGATTATCACATCCAACCAAAATCATTCAATAGAAGCATACCTCTAATTATTATCAAATCTGTAATTAATTTTGCAGAATATTAACCTTCTCAACCAAGATTAGTTCCAACAGATTAATCCAAACAGTTAATCATTCCTACATAGCATAAAACCCAACAATGTACAACCAATATATACACATAGATTTCCATTGTGCAGATACAATTTTCTAAGTTCTTGAATCAAAGCAGAGATTACCCTTGTAGACACTTATAAAATCTATAATCAGATTTGTACCTGAATTCTAGTGAGTGCAGGAAAAAATCACTAGTGGCAGTGGTTCATCCACTGGAAACTGCACTGGAAACTCCACTGCTCAACATCCCCAAAATTACCCAATCACCAATTTGTTCCTAACCATGAACAAGAGACCCACTGATTTTTCCCCTCTCCATCACGAAATATCTCTACCAAAATCCCTTCTTCCTCTACAGTTACTAGCAGAACAGAGGAAGAATTCCTCTTCTTCAGCTCAACGCCTCACCATCGCACACTCTTAATCTCTCTATAAAGAAGACAATCCCTCCAGAAGACCTGCATCTCTTTTTCTTCCATTTTCTCTCTCTCTCTCTCTCTCTCTCTCTCTCTCTCTTAATGTCTCTCCTACGAAGAGATATGTCAGAAGACAAGGACAAAGAGACAATTTCCTCCACTTTACACAAAACCCACTCATTCTCTCTCCTTTTCCTTCCCTTACGTGGACAAGAGACAAAATCTTCTATTTTACACAAAACCCACTCATTCTCTCTCCTCTTCCTTCCCCACGTACGCTCTCTCATATTCTATTTTCTCTCCTTTTCTCTCTCTTCACTCCTTCCTTTACGTGGACAAGAGACAAATTACACCAAACCCACTCATTCTCTCTCCTAGCTGCACAAACACACGCAGAAGACAGGAAAAAGAGAAAATCAAGGGTCATCCTCTATCCCTTAAATTTTGCTTATGTTTTGTCACTTTTGTCTGCCATCATTATTGAAGGAAAACGCCAAGTCTGCTGGCAAACTCGTTTCACACTAAAACGCTCGGGTCCGGAACAACGCACAGCTTCCAAGTCCAGACGCTGTCTTTTCCTTCACTTCAATTCTTCATTCCTTTATTTTATAGTTTCATTTATATTTTATTTTACTTTTCATTTATGTAATTATCAGTAAATTTCATTATTTGTAATTAATTATTTAACCTAATATGTACTTATTCGTATTGTATGTTAATTGACTCAATACCCAATTCCCGATTTAATTATCGTATATCAATCAATGATAATTATCGATCCAAGTTTAATTCTCTGATTCGGTTTTTCTAAATAAATTTTCCATCGAATAAATCCTTAATAATTTCGTTGTCTCCTATGGCTCCATCTCCCTCTGTCGATCTCTCTCTCCCCTTTCATCAATTAATTTCTTAACCGGACCGCCCAAAAGCACTCACGCACTGAACCGAATGGCATGAACCGGTTCATGCTTTCCATAACATTCTTTAATTTCTTCTTTAATCTAATTAAATCCTAATCCCATATAATTTATACCTATTTTAATTCCAATTAATCTCATAAATCTCATTTCCTCTTTTAAATAAAAGAAAATCGAGCCATTTAATATATATTTTTTTTCAGACTGAGCTGAACCAACCCGGTTCAATCCATAAATTTCCCTTCAAATTACGATTTTGGACGAAGGAAGGCGTCCGCACCTCGTCCACGTTTGTTCGAATCTGTCATTCAAACGAAGAACGGCATCCGAGTCTTGCATCCACATTCATCTGAATCTGTCCAAAAATTGGATAGATTCAAAAACGTTGTGTCTACTTGTGTCCGCAATTGTTTAGTTACAGGCAGGGGAAATTTGGACACGGGACCTCCGTCCTGACTCGTCCCAACGTGCGATTCCAGACGCAACATCGCGTCCGCGTGCGTCTGAATCCGCGTCCGAATTTTCCATTTCATGTATTTTTCCATAGTTTATTACTTCAATTACTTGACAATATTTTACCTTCTTCCAAATAAATCTTAGTTACCCTCCGATAATTTTCTTAAATTATAATCTAATGGACACGTCCTTGGTAATACTCCTATAATTATCCAATTATCCATATTAAATTCTGATATAAAAAGTCGGGGTATTACACTTGGAGTGGGAGAAAACCATCAGTACATTATTTCAAAAGTTTTGGTTGCATTGCATATGCACATATACCAGATGAAAAAAAGAAGGAAACTAGATGATAAGAGAGAAAAATGTGTTTTTCATGGCGTTAGTGAAACATAAAAAACATATAGATTGTTCAATCCACTCACTGGGAAGATTGTGACAAGTAGAGATATTATTTTTTATGAGGAAAGCTTTTGGAATTGGACATGACAGCAACCTACTCCAACTATTCTTGATGATGAAATTGATATACAGCAACAAGAAATTCCAACGGATTTTACTCTTGAAAATCCTCAAAATGAAGTCCATAAGATGCTGGAAATTCATCAATAGCAGAAGCTACTGATGCAATAGCAAAATCTTGTTTACATCGTATTCGAAAAAGGCCAGCATGGATGGCAGATTATGAGGTACCTGGGACCAAACTGATGATTCAATAATTTATTTTACTTTTTTTGCAGATTGTGATCCAACATCTTTTGAAACTACTTCAAAAGAATCAAAATGGCGAAAGGCAATGGACGATGAAATTGAAGCCATTGAAAGGAATGATACTTGGGAGCTATCTAATCTTCCTATAGATCACAAAACTATTGGTGTAAAGTGGATCTTCAAAGCAAAACTAAAAGAAAATGGCGAGGTTGACAAGTACAAGGCACGATTAGTGGCTAAGGGGATACAAACAAGAATATGGAGTTGATTATAGTGAAGTTTTTGCTCCAGTTGCAAGACATGACACAATTAGATTGATTATTGCATTGGTATCGTCGTCTATCTTTCAATTGGATGTCAAATCGTCATTCTTGCATGGAACCTTGGAAGAAAAGATATTTATTGATCAACCTCCTGGTTATATTAACATTGGAAATGAGCATAAAGTTTATAGATTGAAAAATACTCTATATGGATTAAAACAAGCTCAACGGGTTTGGTATAGTCGCATTGAAACTTATTTTTTAAAAGAAGGTTTTAAAAAATGTCCATATGAGAACACATTATTTGTTAAGCTTGGAGATGAAGGAAATATGCTCATTATGTGTTTATACGTTGATGATCTTATTTACATCGGGAATGATTGTTCCATGTTTGAGAAATTTAAAAAATCTATGATGAACGAATTTGAAATGTTTGACCTTGAAATAATGCATTATTTTCTTGGCATAGAAGTAGTGCAATCTGTTAATGGAATATTTATTTCTCAAAAGAAGTATGTTCGAGAAATTTTAGACAGGTTTCAAATGAGGGATTGCAATCCCATAAATACTTCTACAGAGGTTGGATTGAAGCTGCAAAAGGATGATAGAGGAACAAAAGTGAACAAGACACTTTATAGGCAAATTGTTGGCAGTTTGATGTATTTAACTGCAACAAGACCGGACATTATGTACTATGTGAGTCTAATTAGCCATTATATGGAGAATTCGACAAATCTGCATATATTAGCTGCTAAAAGAATCTTACGTTATTTGCAAGGAACTAAAGTGATGTGCACCCCGTCACAAGAGTTGCTAAAGAAGCAACCAGGTAACGTATGCGCCAACATTATGACCACCAATTTTCAGTTGTGAATAACTTCTGAACCGTAATGAATTAGGAGCTGAGATTTGGAGGAGCTTGCAACAACATTTACAGAATATGTATATCAAAAATTCAGCTTAAAAGTTCTTCAGAATAACCAGATATGATCAACAGAAGACAGCCCACGAAATTAGGATTTTACGAAACAGTTCTGTCCACCCGGAATAAAACGTCAAGAACTCAGCGAGCATACGGCCAATAAATACCAAATTTGGAGGTTAAATCAATGACAATATGAAGATTAATTCTACCAAAGATGAGCGCAATATAACGAATGAAAAGGCTTCAAATCACGGACACAATCGCAAATAAGAAAACAGAAATATCATAGAAACAGTTTCTCGGCTGAATATATATATATCTTCTAATCACCACTCTTCAGAAGTAATTTAATCAAAAAATAACCCCACGAACCAGAATATCAAGAGGACAATAAGGGCTTCAAGAAAAGCAAGAACACCTTCAGTATTTGCAGCAAATAAAATAGAAAGAATCTAAGGAGTCCACACACCTCCAATGGGAGAGGGGGCGACTTTGCTTGGCCTCACCAAATTGGGTTGGCACTCTCCAAGGGGGTTGTGGCTTCTTCTACCTCCACTCCACAATAGACCACTACAAGAGAGGAGTGGCTTGGAAGAGGTAGCACCAATCAACTCGATCAAGAAGCAACAAGAAAGATCGAGTTGATGCAAAAGGGAGAAGTGGCCGAGAGGAAAGGGGAACTCCGCGGTCTTCACACCAAAGGAGAAAACTAGGTTTTCTTTTCAAATCTTCAAAATTCCAAATCAAGTTCGATTAGGGTTCATTAGAGAGGATAAATTACCTCTCTGATGGTAAAATTACAAGGTTGCCCCCAAAAGACAAATTACAAATAAAGCCCTAAACAAAAAATGACAAAAATGACCTCAAAATTAAACACACTAAATAATTTCGTGGTTGGATTTATGCCTCTGAAAATGGGACGTTTGACATAGCAAATGAACCAAACGTAACACCAAATACCATTTTGGAAAGCTCTAGATGTTAGCTACAAAATGTATGAAGGACAAAATGTGAAAAGAAGTCTTCCCGATTGCCAAAAATACCCTTGAACGCCCAGAGGTCAGATTCTAGGCGGAAAGAGAAAGCCCACAATTTCTTCTATGATAAGTATGACATCCACTAGTCCAAATGCATCGAATCATCTTTGTGAAATTGATCAAAACTCTCCTCCAAGTTAGCTAGAGAAGAAACACCTACAAAATAAATAAAAAAGTTAGAAAATAAAGGAGCTCTTGGCTCGGGCTCAGGTGATGGGACCTTGGGGCACATCATAAAGATTTTGGAATATTCTACAAGAAGGGTAGACAATCCGAATTGATCGGATTTACTGACAGCAATTATGCAGGAGATCAAGATGATAGAAAAAGCACATCCGGTTATGTCTTTATGTTTGGTAGAGGGGTTGTTTCATGGTCATGTAAGAAGCAACCAATTGTTACTTTATCAAGCACTGAAACAAATTTGTTATTGCATCTGCTTGTACTTGTCAAGCTATATGGTTAAAGAGAATTATTGAAGAATTACAATTCAACCAAAATAGAGTAACTACAATTTTTGTGACAATAGCTCAGCCATAAAACTTTTAAAGAATCCAATTTTACATGGAAGGAGCAAGCATATTGAAGTAAAATATTATTTTTTAAGGGATCTCAACAATAATGGAACAATTGATTTTAAATATTGTTATAGTAAAGAACAGTTAGCTGATATATTGACTAAACCACTCAAATTTCTTTCATTCCAAAGTCTGAGAAATTTATTGGGTGTTTGCGATACGAAAAACTTTACTTAAAAAAATGGGTACATTAAACTAAAGTTTAAACACTTGAATTTATGACAGGGATTGTTGTGTCAATAATGGTTTTATTACAATGGGTCCTACCAAGTCCATATTTTCTACAGGATTTATTGGTCATGTTTCCTGTATGTTTTGTGGATGTCTTTACTGAGTGTTCTGTGGAGTGTTTCCTGACCATGTTTTTAGGAAAGTTGTTTTTGCTTTTGTTTTTTGTATTAGTTGTTATCAAGTTGAACCCTCCCTCGCAGAACAGGCTCGAACGGACCACATAGATGACTGCATTCAGAAACCCTCGACAACCCCTAGTCATCATCGGCCAGAACCGACCTCTCGCACGCCATCTTCTCCCTCGCGTAACCTCACTCTCCCCTTTCGGTCTCTCTTCTGTTCGCTATCAAAGAAGGGGAGAAGAAGCTAAAGCTTCTCCCTTACGATTTCCTCTTCTTTTTAATTTTTTTTATTTAATTAATAAGAATTTTGTAATTTATAAAAAAATCTAATTCATAATTTAAATTCCAAGAATTCAAATTAAAATCCGACCCATTTTCAAAACGCTAATTGCAATTATTTCTTTAGTTAGATAATTTACTAAAACATGTTTTCGAAAATAAATTTTCGCTCGAAAAAATCTAATTTGATCATTTTATAGAAAAACGTACACATTACCGCTACGCAACAAAACATGTCAACTCTTCCACATTTGACTGAAAAATTTGCGAAAAATTTACACATGACTTTTTTAAAATTATTTTAAAAATCTCAGATTTTACAATTTGAACATCCATTCTATACACATACATTGAATGCACATTTAATATATACTAGTAATGCATGTGATATGAACTATGCAATTTTGTTATTAAGCACAATTGATGCATGAATTGGTGTTTCGCATCTATCTAGACATATTCTATATATGTCTCAAACCATTATCAAAGTATGTGTCAAAACATGTCAAAAATAGTTACAAAATGGTTGACAAACTAAGTTTAAATTTCAAAATAAAAATATCTTTAAAAGTCGGGTTACGGGTGCCCATTCCTCAACTACGAGCATATGCATATGTCATATTTCTACACTAAAATTCTTTTTGTGGGTGTTCACTACAGACCCCGAAAACCCGATTCTGAGAACCTTTTTATCCATTTACCTTTCCGAGCATCTACCACAACCCTAGAAGTCTAGTCACGAAACAATTTTTCTATTTTTATGCTTGTGGACATCCTCCTTGGGCACAAGAAGCTTGGTCTCGAGACACTTTTCCTATTTTTACATCTCCTAACATCTGCATCAAACCCCGGAAACTCGGATCCAAACCCTGTTTTCTATTTCCTCGTGATTTTAGCAATTCTTTCATACATATTCACCAAAGTATATCAAAATTCACACACTTATCATACAAAATTTATTCAAATATCAAAATCATTAACGTATATATTAAAATCTCCATCTATAACATACAAACTTCATGAAATTCTAATTATTTAAGGATTATAATTAATTACATGAGTTCTAGCACTTCCAAGCTTGAATTTGTGCTTTCAAACTTCAGTACTTCCTTTCTTTTTGGATTCTTTAGAATTCTCTTAACGTTTTTTACACTTTTTTTTTTAGATTCAAACTCAAAATCTCACTCCTCACCTTCAACTTTCACATTTCTCTCTAAATCCTTATTTTCTCCCCTCTTTCCTTCTCTTTGATTTCTTTAGTAGCTATCACATTCTCTCCTTCTTTAGATAAGGGGATAATTTTTCTAGAGTTCTCCTTAACCATTTGTGGCGGCCCGTTCTGTGAAGGTAAAGACAACCCAAGATGTGCATAGTCGCACATCGCTTAAAAGAGTGAAAAGTAAATGATTTATAAATAGAGTTCTCCTTTCTACCTAATACAACGCATTTGGGCTAACTCCGAGAACAAAACCGTTCAGGCTTTTATCCAAATTGAACAATATTATACTAGAAGCACTGAGAGACTCCACAAATGATATTAGAGCTAATTCCCAACTAGAAATGTGGCCGACGAGGACGTGGGCAAGGATGACCTAAGATGCTTTTGATTGTGAAAGCCTAACTCATACCAGTAGGGATGCATAATCTCACATAGCTTGGGAAAATGAAAAATGAATGATTTATAAGTAGAGTTCTCCTCTTTACCTAATACAACTCGTTTTGGGTTAACCCCAAGAACAAAATCATGCAGGATTCGGCCCAAAGTGAATAATATTATACTATGAGCACTAGGGGACTCCACACCATCTACAAGTTTAGCCTTAATTATTGAGGCTAAATGATCAATTTGTCATTCCTTTTTTCATAATTTACACTTTGAGTTGCTAGCTTCAATTTGACATGTGGCACTACCCAATTTGTGACAATATTTTATTATATGATATCATTGATGCATGTCTTAGGAAACTTTATTCTTAAAGAACATCCTTAAATTCTTATTCAATTTGTTTGAATCAAGTATTTATTAGAAATCATTCATAAGTGTTTAATACACGTAGTTTGAATTCAAAATTGCAAAACTTTTGGTTACAAGACTCTAAATTAAACAATTTCAGTGTCATATTCTTTCTTAGGATGTCTATTTCATTGTTTTAAAATTTCATATAATTCTATTTACATTTGCATATTCAACAATATGAAAATATCTTAAATGTTCATGAAAAACAGTTTATGTTTCTAATCCATTTTATGGCTAATCATTGATTTTTACTTCTAATCATGCATACTTATCAATTTTATACGTCATATAAACGTCATTTACACATGTAAACGTTCAACTCATTACATTTATGATGTGATAATTAGGTTATTTAAAAATTTTAAACAATGTTATTAAGTTTTAAGTTAAATTTAATTTGTTTGAGGTTTTATTACAAACGACTTATGAGATTGGGTATGAGCTTTTAAGTTAAGAATTTAATTAGATTTTATTTATATAATTATGCAAACCATGTATTTAATTCTAGGCAAATTAGGATTCAAAATTATGGTAAAGTTTAATTCTGAAAATTAATTTGGAGATCCCTAACAAATGTACTTAGAATATTAATGAGTTTCCGCATAAATGAATATTTGTTAATACCCTAAAATTAGGGTTTTAAACTACATAATCAAGTCTAATTCGAGGATAAAATTAAAATAAATTTTTCAAGTTTGAAATTTGAGAAAAATAAAGTTTTGGTCATCACATCCCAGTTGTTAACTGTTCAAAGCGAAAGGGGATAGGAAAGGGCCGAAAGCTAATTGATTGGGTGGGTTTGTATTGGGTTTTAAGTTGGGCCAATTTTGGGCTTTTATTTGGTGGTTTGGTTTTTTCTT
Source organism: Begonia loranthoides (assembly GCA_022433065.1). Taxonomy (NCBI): domain Eukaryota; kingdom Viridiplantae; phylum Streptophyta; class Magnoliopsida; order Cucurbitales; family Begoniaceae; genus Begonia; species Begonia loranthoides. The sequence goes on from CM039483.1 coordinate 4,102,511, forward strand.
TATCTAAAACGGGACATGTAGTTTCAAAATTACCATAAACGACTTATCGCATGAATTGTCTTCGACCTATGGTCGGATCGGTTTGACTTGAACGGTACTTGAATAGAAATTCAACAATTTCTCTTTACTCTAAACCCTAAAATCAACGATTTTAAGTGTAGAACATTCTTATTAAAATTTCTGAATGATTCATAACATTGACTCCCTTAAAAAACAATTGAAATATAATATTAAAAAATTAAAAAAATTTCTAACTTTAATTTCAAAAACGCGTTTCAAATGATAAAACTTTTAATTTATGATCTAAACATGCTTTAATAACACAAATAAAAAGCATATAGATTAATTGCAGAATGAATTCAAAATACTTATTGCACTTGATGTTTATAATCAAAGACGGCTACCTTTCTATATAGTGTCCGTCGATCCATGGGAGTACTTGAAATTGGCCGCTGACTATAAATTTTTAACCGGATTTCTAACTCTATCTCATGACAGAATTCAAAATCGCTAAGAAATATCTTGTTAGATAGAAAATATAGATCCTGTGTTAGATTTAACCGATAAATTATTACTGAAAACTGAGAAAACGAACTTTTATTTGTCAAAAGAGAAAGTGTACAATCTGTTACCCGAATGATGTTTGATCTAAATTGTAACTCACCCAAAATTTTTAATCAATGTAGCATTTCCTGCAGGATATTTGAACATGTTCCTCCATCAAAACTCTTGGAACCAAAAATTTAGCAATGACACAGAGATAACAAGCAAGAGAAGTCTGATCAATTCCTTGATTTTTTCCAATTTCCTCGCCCCCGTCCTCCTCGGCCGCCTCCACGGTGTTTACCGCCACCTCCAAATGCCTTATTTGCATCAGGCTTACTTTTCATGTCTTCTGGCAACGGAAGTGTGTGATCCACACACTTTCTGAAGCTGAAATCATCAAGAGATGCATCCTCCCTGATGAGGAAGAAACACCTACTTTTCCATGTCGGGTGGTACCTGACTTGGAAAGAACGGATCCCTCCCCCAATCTTTTTCTCGGGCTCTGGATGACCCTTTTCAATTAGATCCAGTAAAACCATTTGTTCATACTGCATATCAACCAACAATCACTCAAACGTTTATTCAACAGAACAGTGATTAAAGTAAACCAATAAAAAGTGAATCCATACTCAGAAGTCCATACTCCAATTTTGGAAGTAGATTAAGTATAGAATACAAAACTTCGATAAATTATATTACTGCCAAGTATCACTACGAAATCTCATTAAGAACTGACCAAAACCATCAAGGCCAGCTATATTTACTAAGGCTAATATGAATTTTCCCCCACAAATCATAGTGGATCAACAATTGAGAGGAACAAAACAAATTGACAAAATCAAACACTGGATAACTGGCTAGGAAACCCGACATCAAACCAAGACTATGAGCCATGAAGCAAAAGATTATCGAGTTTCGTATACCATATGAACATATGGCATTAGAATCTCAAAAACCAATTTGTATTGCTGACTTGCCATGGAAGTTCTTATCACCTAGTAAACTTAGTACTTGTTTACCAACGGTATTACCAGAGCCTTATTTAATCCTGTGAGTAAATCATAAGGAGAAAATTCTCTCCTTATCTGTCATTGGCTATAAATAATAGCCTTTAATTGCAAAATTTAACTGAGTTAGATTCAGTCAACTGAATACTAATATTAAAAAAAAAAAAATCTAATTGGCTTGTTTTTTCGCAATTATATTTGAAATTGATGACAGTAGATTTGACCAAGTACATACAAAAGAGAGAAAAAAAGGAGAAGATCCTTACCCAAATTTAGACTCCTACCTTCTCCAGAGGGGAAATACCAGTGAACCAGACAATAAATTGAAGTTTTACTCCACAGAAAAGAGAAAGTGAAGCACAGGAAGAGATCATCAAACAATGCGTAAACTTTAATTGATTTTCTACGAAGGTCAATCTATTTTTCATTCTCCCATTCATCCAGTTGGGCAGGCTTTCCATCAACGACTTTCTCGACACCGATACACAAATATGGAAAACGAAGACAATTCACTTGGAGATCCATACCTTGTTGACGTTCAAATTTGGAGGCCAGTAATGAAGAAACTTGTAAAAGTAATCAAACATCTGCACCGCTGATTCGAAGCTCTTCGGGCCCAAGCTCACTCGGCCACACTTCACCTTATCCGCCTCCTCAGATCCTTCCTCCAGATTCTCCAATCGTGTCTCTTCAGCAGAATTCTCAATTTTCAGCTTCTTCGCAACTTCATCGCTCTGTTGGGCCTTATCATCATCATCATCATTTCTCAGTCGCTTCGTGTTCACTTCGCCGTTCGTTACAGGCTCTTCCGCCCCGGAGCTACCATCTGCCTCTCTCGGATCCACTACGGACTGGACGTTTTCAATGTCCATATTCTCCGTGGCAGAGCTTACCTGCTCCAAAGGGGTTTCGCTCGCCGGAACTATCTCAGCCATAATATGATTATGGAGGTGGAGCTCTGGTGGCCGAAGCAAAAGCCCTAAACCTCAACAATCAATTTGAAGACAACTGTTTGCTCTTCCGAAAGGACGTTTTTATATTTTTCCGGGGAAAAAAAAGAAGAAAATATAATTTTCATATTTTCAAAAAAAAAATTTATTTTATTTATTTTTCCACGAATTTGAAGAAAAATCCAAACTTTGTGCATGTCTAAACTAAGGGTATTCACGATTCGGTTCGGTTCAGTTTTGATGTGAAATCAAACCAAACTAGTCGGTTTCAGTTTTAAAATTACAAAACCGGAATCGGTTTTAGAAAAATCAGAACCGAGTCGGTTTCGATTTTAAAATATTGGTTCCAGTTTCGATTCGGTTTCGGTTTTTTCTTTATTAATTTTTTTTTTCAAATATTATAATAAAAATTGTATAAATATTATAAAAACATAATTAATAACAACAAAATTATTCTTCCTCTTCTCTTTTCAAAATAAAATTTTGTCCAAAAAATAGTTATTAGGTCTTTTGGAGCTAAAATCACTTCAGAGGCTGAGGCACAAATGACCAAATATGGAACTTCAAAAACAAAAAAACACTATAAACGTATTTATGCGGTTCGGTTTCGGTTTTTCGATTTTGAAAAACTAAAACCGGTAACCGAACCAAAACACTCGGTTCTTACAAAAGAGAACCTTATTCGATTTTTTTAATAGAAAAAACCTTATTCGGTTTTGATTTTTTGATCGGTTTCGGTTCGGTTTGGTTTTGAACACCCCTAGTCTAAACTAAAATCTTCAATAAAACCAACCTCGAATTATTGAATCGAGAAACAATCAATGAGCTCAATGAACACGTCGAGGAATTCAGTGTCGTGGGTCATCGAGCAAGACGGACAATATTGCGTAATGTTTATCCCGTATTTGCTCAAAAGGGTTGAAAGCACTCAAGAAGAAGTTTAAAATGAAATCAAATTCTAGCAATTAATCGTAATTTATAGATGATTGAACTCATAAACACGAGAAATCACCGATTTAAAGTAACAAGCTTTTGCAACGGGGCTTCTCAGTTATCCGAAATACGTATCCCACATCTTAGCTCTTACGCTCGATCTGCACGTTTATTTTTATTGAAATACGATCGATCACATGATAGATTTTTTATCATTGTCAGGTTCATTAGGAAGCATATAGAAATCTTTCATCTTTTTCAAGTAGACATGTATGGTAAGTGCAAAATAGTGGTATTTTCGGGTCGATTTCCTGTCTGAAAATCATAATCTCCCAATCGATCGTAAAATTGAAAATACCGAGCTTCATCGATACAAAAAAATAAAATAAAATCAATGAGCTTGGATGTAAATTTTACATGCTGGATTATATAAAGCAATTCTTCATCTCTTTCTTTTACTTTTTTCTTCTTCTGCAGAATCCCAAATCTCTCTCCTCTCTCTACGCTTAGATTGGAGAAACAAGCAAAAGCTAGCTCAAATAAAGATAAAATAGACAAAAAAAGAGAGAATCATTCAGCACAAAGACTGGAAATCAAAACAACGACTGGAATTAGGAATTCTAAAGCCTAAATGTTGCAAAAAGCAATCTCTTGGTGCATAAAAAGTTGTTTGTTGGGTTGGTCTGGTTTATGTTCTTCTCCACTCTACTTCCAAAATCTCTTCTTTTAATGGCTTTTCTTCCTTCTACACCAATCTGATTATGCCCACCACTTTCATTTTCCAATAAAGAAAACAGCAAAACATTAAACAAATCTCTTAATTTCTGCATTTTTGTTTCCTCAGAAATCAGAACCAGATCACAAAAAGAAATCAGAGACTACACACTTCCTGATTAGCAATTTGTTTCTCCAATCTAAGTTGATGCCAGACCAGCTGCGACTGGATGATGCTAGATCGATATATCAATCGATTAGGAACCGTTCGAATAGTTTTCAGAAGACTAAAATTGTGATAGCTAGAGTTGAGGGGATTCATGCTGGTCTTGCTTTGGTAAAAAAAGAAGACTGCAAATTATGGATAACTAATGGTAAAGGAAGTTAGAATTGCAAGATTCTTGGCTTCCCAATGATATGTTATTCCAACCCATCTTTTTATTCAAACCTGACAGAGTCTTCTAAAAAAGCCTTAATATTGCTTCCATTGCAGACCTATGATTGCTCTGAATCTACAACTACCCTATATCTTCTGTAATGTCCAACTGCTTTTTGCTTTTTCTCTTCCAAATCCCATAAAAGGTGAAACATTAGACTTGAGACATAAGGAATAGTGTGTTTTTGTTTTGAACACAAATCTTGCATTCCTTTCCATTTTGAGCTCAGACACCCATGGAGTTCTTGGTTTATAGAAGTGTTTTTCTTGTTTTTTGTGTTGGGTTTTTGGCACTTCAACCAGAAAGAACTTGTGGACTGAGGAAAGTCGAGATGGGTTTCGGATGGAACAAAGGTGAATGGGTCAATTTTCGGAGTTTGTATGATCTGGAGGCTGGTGGGGAAGAAGATTTGCAGACGGCCCTGAGGTTGGCACCTGCACCTTCAATGGCGTTTGATCCTAATCAATCGAACAAACGAGGAATTCGAAAGGGATCAAACCCCATTCATAACAAGTGCTGAGATTTTCCTTTCGGCCGGCTATTTGTGTTTTGGAGAGCTGAAAATGGAAGAGTTATGGCTATAACTGATGGAAGAAGATATATGAAGATGGTGAAGAGTCTGATATTCTCAACTTCATCAAATCGAAGATGGCTGGTTGGATTTTTAATTTCACCCTTTCTTTTTCTTGTCTTTCTTCTTGAGATCAAACCTAGTGTCTTAGAAAAATTTAGATCCAAACAGAGTAGATAAATCTCAATACATTAAGGATGTTGATATTAGCTCTCACAATCAAAATAGTCTTCTTTTTTTCTTAGAACTTTCCCTTTTTCTATCTTGTTCTTTTATGAATTCTTTGATCATGACCAGATATGTGCTACGCAGAAACATGTAATTCTGGAAAAAATTTGAAGATAATCAGATCTAGAATCGTTCAAAGAAAAAGATTTCACAATCCAAAATGACTATGATTAGTAGAAATGAACTTACAGGTGCATCCAACTCTCGACGAAGCTAAACCTTGTGCGCTTTTCGTTCAGCTTTATCGATCTTGGTGATTCCAACCTTTCAAAACTGTTTTCCATTTCAATTGTTTTTGCGTTTAAATCAGAGATTTGCTAAATCTGTTTTGCCGATTACTATTATTTCTCACTGTCGATAACTTACGAGAAATTGCTTCCCAAATCATATGAATAGCATCGCCTTCTCGAGTCGGGTATTGATATTCAAAGTGATGTTCTATTTCCTTCAATCTTTCCCACATCTTAGTCCATCTCTCTCGACCAATTCTGTTTAGAAGATTCATCACATAACCTTTCTTCATCGAGTCAGATGCTCGAATAAATACGCAAAACTCAGAGTAGTCTAAGACGTCTTCAAACGGGAGTTCAATTTCATCGCTGATAATCACGGGAACACAATGACTAGCAATTGAATCAAAAAGACGATTCGATGAAGGGGTGTCTCCAGCGATATTAAGGCAAAACTTGGATGAGGCCATTCCTTGCTCCGCCTGGTGGACCCCATTTCCTCTGGAACTTCCGAAAGAAAAATGCACATTTTGCTCGTCTTTCAGAAGATAATACAGTTCTTGGCGAATAATTCCTCCCTAAAAATGAATTCACTATTGAAATTATAATCCATAAAATAACCTACTGTATCATCAATTAAACCATTACTTTCACAGATAACTATATGCATGAATTTATACACCTCTCTCGACCATCGATAATTTTAGAGCATTAGCAAATGCCATCATGGAGAGTGTTATCATATTGTTGGATGCTTTCAAAATCCAGCTCCAAAAATAACTCATCACAGTTCTTCAAACTACTGAGCTTTAAAACCTCTTAAGATTGTGAAAATAAACCAAATTGTTAAAGCCTGAGATGCGTGTACCTTCAAACCCAAAAGGATATATACAGCTACAGAAGCCTACAATGAACTATTTTCCCAAAAATTCAATTAAACCATTTCATAAAAGGAAAATTTTAAAAGATTATAACTTAAATGATGTTAATTCTAAGTCTAGGAGCTTGTGATTGCAGAACATCCTTATTTATGAAGTTGAGTTTAGATCAGCTCATCCAGATTCTCTCATTTCGTTTTTTGTCAAATGGTTAACAAAAGGTAAAATCGAGAAAGATATAAAATAATCCACTTCTCAATCAGCCCATCTAACAAAAAATACGTAGTAATTGTGGCACAAGAAGAATCATGAACTATAAAAGAAGAATTCCTATAATTGATCCGGACATTAACATAATTATATGATGCTTAAACCAATAAGTTATTTGATAAGTAATACAGTAAGGGAAGTGCAGAAAAACTTACATCCTTTCGATATATCTCTCCCTGAAAATAAATTAATGTAGGGCGCTTATCGAACGGAGCAGATTTATCTTGTGGCATTGTTGTTACTAAATGCTTATATGGAGCAATAATATCCTTATCGAGATTGGCTAGTTCAACTGGATACCTCCCAAAATCTGAAAGCACAAACATCGCAGAACCCAATTTCTTTCTTGCTTCCAACATGCTGTTAGGATGGTGGGAAACTATAACATGATTTTTCCCTCCAATTTTCTTCCATTCCTCTTGTCTGGTGAGAAAGTTTACCAACCTCTCCTGCAACACCTTGTTGACACTAATCTTTTCTTTTCCACGCAGCTTAGAAAACCGATTATAGCTCAGAGACGCAAAAAACGGCACAAAAATCACATCCGCTTGGCTCGAGTTTGCCACCCTTATTGCAGTACATGGCCGAGGAATGGTTGGGATATTTGATGATAGAAGATCGAGAGTAAGCCAATATTCCATACTGTGCTGTAAATTCAACCCGCCTGCATATGGTGGGATATGTCTTGGATTCTTGACATCCGGCCAAATTTGATTCTCCTTTCCCTTCCAACCTATTAATAGAAAGTGAAATTCAGGTGGCAAATCATACATAAAAACTTTCAATTTAGCCTGAGATGGATCACACCCTAAAGTTTTCTGTTTTCTCGAAGAATCATCTTTCCGGCCAGTTTTCAAAACTTGACAAGCCATTTCTCCACCGCTCACAGCTTCTTCGCAGTGGTCTTGGGAGGACCCGAAAGATCTAAATGGAAATTTGGCTCTTTCATTATTGTCTTTGTGTTTTGAATAAATTGAAGTGGTATTAGCAAGAATAAGCTCGAATACTGATTTGGGTGTCAAAGAAGTATTGTTGAATTGTAGAAGAAATATAGAAGAGAGGATCAAAATAAACAAGGATATGGTTATGAGGGAAAAAATAAACCTCGACGGAAGCTTGCTCTTTTCCGACATCATTGCATAAACAAAGAAAACTGAAGTAAGGCTGATCTGTTAGCTAAACCGATCAGTTTTGGAAAGAATTTCTCGATTCCGTTTATGACTGTTTTAGAAAAGAGGACTAAAATTTTCCCACTGACAAGATAGGAGCTTAGTTTTAAGCATCTTGGAAGGAAAAGCATCTACATCTGTTTAGAGCATGGAAAAGGGTCTTTTACGAAATATCTCAAATAAGGTTATCCATTCAATGGCAGACATCTTTGGTTTCAATGCAATAGATTCAGGGGTCTATTCAATGAACTTCCAACACAATAAACATTCACTTTATAGTGAAAAAAGAACAATCTCTCTTTGATTAATCTGC
>CM039483.1:4111156-4165951 GCA_022433065.1 Begonia loranthoides
TGGGATGGGGGGGGGGGTGGTGTTGTGGAGAAGGGGAAATCAGCTAATTGTTAAGCAGATAAAAGCCATCTCTCTCAAACGCCAAGAATGTTTAAACCAAGAAGATACAGATCTCAAAATCCATATAAATCACTCAAAACATCGCGGGAAAGCAGCTGCAAACCAAGATTCTCATCTGGGTTTCGACAGATTTCATGTAGTGAATCATTTGGAAGAAGAATACCAGATTGTAGTCCCAGAGAATCCACCCACGAAAATCGGACTACTCAGGAAGAACTTGCCAGAAAAAAAAGGGTGATTGACCAAATGCATTTACTCACCTTTTCCTTTCCACTTTCATGGCGCTCTTTCATCCTGGCTGCTCACGAAATAGCCAACACAAAAAAAGTAGCTCAAGAAGGCGTTACCCGTGCAGGCGAAACTCATCCCCAAGTTTTCCTTAAATCAAGCATTCCCCAATAAATGAAAAACAGATGAAGATGCTACAATAAATGAAGATGCTTTCAAACTCGGGCCTTTTTGGTTGCTAAGAAAACTAAAAAGATTAATTTTTTATCAAATAAATAAATAAAAACTTTCAAAAGTTAGCCATTATTGATCCTTTGCATGCAGACTGAAGACAAGCCATCTGTAAAGCATTTTTAATGTTTGGTAAATTGCAGAGCTTTGCCTTGCTTTCTTCCATTTCTAGTAAATATTTTGTAGTTATTACATTGATTAATTGCATGACACGCTATTGCTTGCCGTAGTTGCCTAAACTTTTGAATGAAATGCTTCAAGTTTCAACAGCATCCCTCAATTTCATTTTTGTTGGCTTATAATAGTAGAACATTAATGGAGAATCTTATTTTTGGTAAAATGAATCTAAACTTTTGATCATGAACAATTTACATCTTAAATTTTTACGTCAGATCATTTTTATTTTACAATATATATATAAAATAATTAAAATAAAATATTAATTATACTAATTAAAAATTTATACGTTGAAAATAAAATTAAAGTATAGAATTTGAGAGAATTTAACTTTAAATAAAATTAAATAAAACTGGTTTGATTTTTTTCTTATTTTTAAAATACCAAAATATGAAAATAAATATTCAAAAAAATTACTAATGTCATAAACCATTATTAAATAAGAAAATAAAATAAATGCTCTTAAGTCTTTTTCAAGTGCGTCTAGGTAGAATAATGTTCTTACATATTAAATGAGTCCAACACCATAAAAATAAAATAAAACAAATCATTTTCTAAACAATTTCAATAATTTTAATTTTTTCAGTTAAGATTTTATAGTTTTAATTAAAAATAAAATAAAATAAATCATTTTCAATAAAAAAAAAAAAACGACTTGGAAGTACAATAGAAATAGACAATTTCAATAATTTTAATTTGGGAAATTAACAAATCAACCGCTATATTTTATGAACAATGACAAGTCAACTACTGAACAATTTTTTGTAACAATTTAAATATTGAACAATGGAAAATTGACGACGCTAACATCAGGGTTACATTTTTCGTTAAAATACGTTGTCGTTCTGCTGTAGAACGTTGTCTTTCCATTGCGGAACTTTGTCTTTCAACTAAAAAATTTTACGAGATTATTTTATGTGGGGGAATGACGATGTTCCGTTGCGGAAAAACGACATTCCACAATGGAATGATGAAATTCCGTTGCGGAAGGAAGATACAGATCTTCTTTGTGTAGATGAAAGAAGGAATGCTTCTTTCCTTCCTCCATAAGGAATTCTCACAACGACGCTGAAATCGAAAGCCTTGCTCGATTTGTTGTCGAAGAATACAAAAAGAAAGAGGAATTTCGCTTGTTCGATTTGACTTTTCATTAATTGATTGTATTTTGGTTTTCATATTATTGTTTTTAGAATTTTTAAAAGATGTTAAAAATTTGATCTTCACCTAACAAATCTTATTTTCCAGTTACTCTTTGCTTGAAATTCCCATTTTAAGAGGTTATTGAGTGCCAAGGACCAGGTGGTTGCTGGTAAAGTATATCATCGTAGTTGTGAGAATTCATTATGTTCCTCTTTCCTCTTTGTTCATTTTTTCCTGTTTTTTCCTTTAGTAGCTGAATGTCGTCCTTCCGTTGTGGAATGTTGTCGTTCTGCTATGGAATGTCGTCGTTTCTCCACTGCATAATGAAGAGTGACATTCTATTTGTTCTATCACTTATGGAAAATTCATTTCCTTCAATTTATCTTCTAATTTTTTATTCTTTCTTCTCAGATAATTGGCTAGTCTCTCCAAAAATTTTCTCAGATAATTTACTGCCTCTTATGATAAATTTTCTCTCAGTTTTCCTTTGAATTTTTCTAATTCTAGTTGTACAATCTGATTGACTATGAGTCCATTCTATTATTAATCAAACTTCCAACATTATCATGGAGGTATTCAAAATCAAGAACAAATGAAAGTTCAAGTTCAAACATAGAATGTTTGATGGACTTTCCAAAACTATCTACTTTATGACTTTTGACGAGTGTTTGATGATTTTGGCATTTGAAACAATGTCATATCAAAAAGAATGTTTAATGAAGATTGTAGCTGACTTTCTAAGCTTTCTAGAATAGGCTAGATAGTTAAAATTGGAGTTTGTTTGCTATATCAAAAGTCCACGAAACAAAGAGCAAATATTATGGAAAGTCCAAGTGTTCAAGCTTGAAGACCAATGAAGTTTATACATAGAAACCAATTCAAGTGGCCGAGCACCAAGAATGAATAGCTGCCAAAATACATGAAGGCTTGGAGAAGAAGAAAGGAAGATTGAATGAAATAATCTTTTAGTTAATTTACCTAGTAACTACTGAGTAAAGAATTGAACAAGCTTATACTATAAGCTGATTTAGTGATACTATTCTTATTTAGTTATTTACTATTCTTAGTTTGTAATTGGCTATTAAAAAGCCACCTCATGTAATCATTTAGACAGTAAAGATTGAAAGTAGAAAAGTTTTTGCTTATTTTTGAAATTGGAGTGATTCCTCTTTCAACCCTTTGGGGTGTTACAACAAAAGGTTATCTTGTGTGTGTTACATCATAAGATTAGGCTCACTTGTAAGTTGGATGAGTTTTCTGATCAACATCCGCATTCTTCATCCTTAGAGGAACTGTGTGTGAAGTGGTGTCCAACTTTCCAAAGGAGCTTCCTCAACAAATCATCAATATGGGAGCATTAGTCACAACTACTTACTATTTCTGGTCACTCAAGTTCTCTCAAGCATATTTCCTAATCCGTGGAGGTTATTTCCATTATTCTTGAATGAATTCTTTCTTCATTTAGTTAAGAAGCCGTGTTACAAATTTCATGGAAAAAACTTCCAAATTGAGGGAGATATGACTTCTCAAAATTGAACTTTCCATAAAGGTGAATGACGGCAAATTAAGGAAATCTGAAGGACCGGTCGATCACTTTCACTGAAGCCAACCGACCACTTGAAAAAATGTTAGAATATGTAATATAAATCTCCATTGAAAATCAACCGCCCCAATCATCCGTAAATCTCTAGTTGATCAAAATCACGAATTATCGGTTGATCTCCACCTGCGTTCTCCATCACTCGATCGACCACCTTGCCAGTTGTTCCCCTAAACACCTGGTTGATCATTCCTTTAGCCAAGCAACTACTCACAGATTGCTCTCCATATTTCTTCAAGTATTTACAGGTTATTCTTACCCCTTCCGCTGGTGCATCATGATCTCTTCTATCGATGTCTCCAACTCTGAACTCTTCGTCTTCTTCTCCGTAAGAGAAATCGTTATAGTTGTCTGTCGTTGAATGATTTGTAATCGCAAGAGAAATTGATTTTTAACGGAAAACGTAACTGTGATGTTTGTATCGTCAATTTTCCATGGTTCAGTGCTTATATTGTTAGCGAAAAATTGTTCAGTGGTTGACATATCATTGATCACAAAGTACAGTGGTTGATTTGTTAATTTTCCTTTTACTTTTTTTAGATAAATTTTTATAGTTTTAATTTAGTTTTAAAATAATTATTTTGTAAACTTTTGTTAATAAGTTTAACTATATATGTCATGTCATAGGTCATATTTTTATGAGAAATTAACAAATTAACCATTGTATTATGTGTTCAATAATAAGTCAACCTCTAAACAATTTTCACTAATAACTTAAACACTAAATTATGAGAAATGGACAACGCAAATATCACTATTACCTGTTGAAAGAATTAGGTACGTGAAGATGATGCTAAAACATACTCTTTGCAATTCTTATTTTACATCAGTTTTATGCTAAAATCGCAATAATTGAATTAATATTACCGTAAAAATGATGCCGGTAACCTCTGGCGATATTTTCGTCGTCGAAAACAATTCTCACAGTTGTAGTTTTCCGAAAACGTTATCTAACGTTGGCATGACTCTTCCTAGTCCATTGTCTTCGTCCTATGCTCATCACTAATGTTTCACTTTTCGCAGAGAAAAGTAATATTTCCCCTAAGGAAAAGTCATTTTTCTGCTAGTGGAACGTTGTCTTTCTGGGGCGGAAAGTAATCTTTTAATCTGTTTAACTGAAAGATAACGTTCCACCGCAGAAAGACAACATTCCGCCGCAGAAAGACAAAGTTTTTAACGGAAAACGTAACCGCGATTTTTGCTCCGTCGATTTCCCATAATTTAATGTTTAAGTTGTTAGTAAAAATTGTTCAGTGGTTGACTTATCATTTGTAATACCCGGAATTAAGATAGGACTAAAGATGATAATAATTGTGAATTTTGGAGGTTTTTGGATGATTTTTATTATGAATTATAATATCTCAAAAATAAGTTGGTATAATTAGTAATGAATAATGGAATGGATTGAAGATTTGTTAGAAGATTTATTACATGTTAAGTGGTGGATTGTTAGTTAGAAAATGATTAAGTTATTAAAGAAGTGTTAAGATTAACAAAAATGGCCGTGGAAAATAATGGTAGTGGCAAGGTTTGATTGGTAATGAAGGACTCGTTGATCAAGGGATCAACCAGTTAGGCGTTATAGAGGAAGAAATGGCAGTGTGGCTAAGCGATGGGTTTTCGATGTTGGATCGGTCGATCAATGATCAACCAGTAGAATTGTGTGGCGGTCGATCATATGATCGACCGGCCTCACGGCAAAATGCATGGGATCGAGTTTTGCGTGGGAGCAACTGATCGAGGGTCTTGGTTACCAGTCAATCATCGATTGACAAGTTCCACATGGATTCTAGAAAAATGTGCAAAACCCGAGAATTGTATTTCTGTGATTCGTCCAAGCATCCCCCTTAACAGATGGCAATTTCTAAGAGGGGTTAGGTGAGATATATTGGGGATAAGTGAAGCGTATTTGGGAAGCTCTCGGAGGAATAGAAATAGAGAGAATGAGGGAGAAGCTCTCTGGAAGGAAAAAAAGGCTGAGAGAGAAACAGAGAGTTAGAGAGAAAAAGAAACAGAGGGAGTGAGGAGAAAGCCAAGAGTCACTGTAAGAGAAAAGTGAGAAAGAGAGAGAGTGTGATGGCTTGAGAATGTGAGAGAAGAAGAAGATGAAAGGAAAAAGGGAGTCTCCGGAGGACTGTTCTCTGCTCTTGGGTCTTCTCTGGGTTCTTTAGGTAAGGAATTCCTTCCTATTTTCTTTATGGATTAAGTTATGATAAAAGAAAAAGAAGGGAGATATTAGAATTTATGCTTTGAGTTTCTGGTGATTAGTGATGAATGTTCGCTCTGTCACAGTTTCTGCTTTTGATTAATAATTGATGTTTATACTGGGATGTATTAAAGAAAGAAGATAAATGATGAAGTATATTGTTCTCTGTTAAGACTTGGATTAGTACTCTATTGGTTTGATGTTATGTTTCTGTTTACCGTTGGCTACTGTTTTATGGATATTGTTGGGAAATGATATTTTGCAATCTTGGTTAATGATCTGTTGAACATGGATATTATGGAATAGTTATATTCTGTTATGGGTTTTATGAGAATAGTAAGTCGAAGATAAAAGAGTGCTCTATTAATGGAAATTGGCTCCTCTACTGTTTATTAAGTTGAATATTGAAACTGTTAACCATTAAGGTTTATGGAACTCTGTGATTGGTATTGATGGTTAGTATTTAATTATTCTTTTGAAGGTATTGTGAAGGTGTTGAGAAGGACTTAAAGGCAATGAAGACCACAAGTAAGTGATATTGCTTGTGTTTTGCCGAAAGGCCTACATCGGAAGAGTTAGGATTTGTATGTTGATTGAGTTTATTAGATTTATATTCTTTACGTTGAGAAAGTTAAGTTATTGATCATGCTATTGTTCAAGGGTTCTATTGTCATTTGATGTGTGTATTAAAATTAAGTTTTTTTTAATGATGTGTTTATTAGCTTTCAGTTCTTTTAAGTTAAGTATTTGATATGGATCATGCTTTGAGGATTATAGAATTCTGATATTGATCATGCTTTGAGGATTTCATTGAGGATATAGAACTATATGCATTCACGGACATTCATGCATCATGGTTTTCAAAATGTTAAGAAAATGATTTTCATGCATGGTTTTGGAAAATGGTATAATGGATGCTCATACATACTAAGTGTATGGTATTCTTGAGGGCTGATCACCCGAAGTAAACAACCTTCATTTGGGCTGTAGGAATATTCATTTTACCATTGAAAGTGAAACAAATAATAAATGAATTAAACAGAATAAATGTAAACGGGATGGTCGTCTCAGGTGTGTGCCATGAAATGATAAGAAATGTGAGCTTGTTAGTTGGTTCTTGATTGATGTCGAGGTTGGGCTGGGCTAGGCAACGGTGTATGTGAGGCCGTTTAAGCGTTGATGTGCACGGTCGCTAGTGCGTCTTCAATTAATGTCGGGACCGATTGTTGTGCATTGATGTGTACAACTGCTAGCAAAGATAAGGTTGATGCCAAAGATACTTATACTTAGTGGTGGGTAAATCGGTTCTCGGTTCCGGTTCCGGTTCCGGACCTCTCGGAACCGACCGTTCAGTTCTCAGTTCCGAGAGTGTGGAACTGGAACCTCAAGGAACCGGAATCGGAACCGAGTGCGGTTCCAGACCATGCAAGTTCGCAGTCGGTTTGCTGTTCGCACTTCAATCTCAGCCTCAGGTTCGCCGTTTGCACTTTAATCGCCGTTCGCAAGTTCGCCGTTCGCCGTGTTGCAAGTTCGCCGTTCACACTTCTCACTCTCCAGGTAGTCGGTTCCAGGCATCTTCTCGTCGCTTTCCCTGCTATTTTGTTAACAACAGTCGATTCTCAGTTCTTGAATCATGAACCGGGAACCGAACCGCAATTATAAAATAAAGTCGAAACAATTTACATTATAAGAACCGAGGACCAGAACAGAACTGGAACCGCATAGTAGCTATTAGGCGGTTCAATCGATGTCAAGCCTTTATCACATAGTGGGTTGTCGATTGATGTTGGGATGGGGTGCATTAATGTGCACAGAAACAGAACACGAAAATAGAAAATAGAAACAGAAAACGAAAACAGAAAACTGCATGTAGATTTTAAAAGCTACACAACATTTAAAGTTTTTGACATCAACGTTTTTGATAAAAATTGTCTAGAAGACAATTTAAAAACGATAATGAAACTGCAAGAATTTCATTGAAAAAAATTAAAACTATGAGAACCAAATTGCAACAAATACTAAATTACGAGAATTAATAGTTTATTATACCCTATAATTTAGATGGATTGATATTACGGATGTATTTCAACAATTTATAGACTCTTTTCTCTTTTTTTTTCACAAAATTGAAACCATCAATAATGTTTCATATTTAGTCAAGAGCTTATTGGTCTCATTGTGAATTGAAATTCAATACTGGTTACAAAATTGAGGAGAAATACACTCTACCCCAATTATTGGAGTTCAATATTTACACTAACATGCATACATATTCATATTCGACTATTCTAAGATTGTACATAAGGATCAAAGGTTGAGACAACATTTGGAGGAAGGAAGGTCTTTTGATTATGACGCGAAAATAGATGCCTCGGATGAAGATAGAAGACAAAAAGGTCCACCTTCAAAAGAAGCGGTCGAGCTCAGAACCAAACTATACAATTGGCGGTCGATCATGTGGTCAATCACAATCTTGAAAATTCTGTGGAAAGGCAATCTGTGATAATGCAGTCGATCTAGCAGTCAACCTCTTCTTTGAAAAATTGATGTGGACGAGTAAACTCAGCTTGGTGGTCGAACTTCTAGAAGAACTTTTTGAACGATTGAAGGCGCGGCGGTCGATCACTGCAGGTATGATGATCAACCAGTTGGCTTGGAAAAAAATTGCTCATTTACAATTTTTCTATTTCTCCAAAGAACTCCTTGATGAATCAAAAAGGAAATTCTCACTAACAAGAAAGTGAGTTTCATTGCAATCTTCAAACGTCTTCACCAATCGAAATTGGCTAGAAGATTTACTTTAGTTTTTCAATCACTAGAATTTCAAAATCCAAGAGAAAGAGAAGAGATAGCCAAAGCTAAAAGGGATTTTATTGATTCAAAAATTGAAAAACTTCTAAAGAGTTTGGTGGGTATTTATAGCCCATCATGAAAGCAATCCTACTAGCAAAAGGATTGGTTTATAGTTCTCCTATCCAACCATTCTCTATCTATTTGAAATTTAAAGATAACTTGAATTTAAACCTACTTAGAAAGCTTTAAAATAACTTGGATTTAAAACTACATAGAAAACTTAAAATAACTTGAAAGTAAGTTGAATAAAAATTTGAATGAATTTGAACTTCGTTCTAATTTGAATGAATTCAAATTCGTGGTCCTTCTTTATCATTGGTGGATTCCTCATCAATATGCCAATTGAGCACATGTGTTGACATCTCTAGATTCACCTCTTTAGACGTGCCTCCATCTTGAATCCAAGGGTGGACTTCAAGTTTAATTGGGCTTCTAATTTGGGTAGGTGAAATCGGACCCCTTAAACAGAAACGTAGTCCACTGTTCGGCTACCCTTTGGCATAGCAAACAATTACCAAATTCAATAAAAAAAACCCCATTATGGAAACCTTGGGTTGCCAACTTCAATTGTTTTGAAGAAACCTTTTTGATATAAGCTCTTTAAGGTCGTCGAAAATGCCAAGTAGTGCTCAGAGGTTAGATTAATGATTCTGCACTTTGTCACAAGATTTCTAAACTTGTGATTGATTTCCCACCTATACGTCATCTTGAAGAACTCCATAAGATATTTAGAAGTTAAGTAGGGGAATCTCATAATTTAAATATGTTTTCCCCTTTGATCATCTACAAAAAAAATACTCGAAGCTTCATTAGAAAAACTTCTGGCTTGATAATAATTGGAGGGAATTCATGGCACATCAAAGAAGCTCTGTTAGAGTTCAGTGTGACCCGAATTCTAGTTGGGCCGGATCGGGCCCATATCTAATATTAGAGTTATTTAGTTTCTCTATATATTGATGCTTGAATCACCAAACTCATTGTACCTTGATTTCCTCAATAGTGAATTTTCTCCTCTGCCCGGTTTTTTCCCATTAGGGTTTTCCACGTAAATCTTGGTGTCCCTTCTTCGGCAGTTTTCTTTTTTCGTTTTGCGTTTGATTCTCAACAATTGGTATCAGAGCCCAGGTGAGATTCTCTATATCAATTTTTCAACAATTGGTATCAGAGCCCAGGTGAGATTCTCTATATCAATTTTTCAACAATTGATATCAGAGTGGAGTTAAAGTTTTAGTACTTTGATCGAACGAAATTGGAGTTTGTAATTTTTCTGAAAAATTACAATTTTGGAAAAAGAAATAAAAAAAAATCAGCAAAAGGAAATTTTTTTCCTTTTATGTCTTCTTCCAACGCCGTCTTCATCTTCTTCAACAAAGAAGAGCTGCTGCCTGCGATTCTCCAGCGAAGAACAATAGCAGCGAACCGTCTATCGCCGGAAGAAACAAGGGAGATCTTCCAGCCGTATGCCGCCGTCTGTCGGCCGATCTAGAACAGAGAGACGAACTCTGTTCGTTCGTCACCACGCTGCCGTCCGTGGCCAACCCAACTGTCGTCGGCCGTCCTCCCATTTGATCGCCGACCATAGCAGCGTTCTCCGACTACGTAGACTAGACGGACAGATTCACAGATTTTTGGGTGAAAAATCTGAAATTTTTGAAATTGGGATTTTGGAAAGCTGAGTGTTTTTGTGGGTGCGATATTTTGGTTGAGAAATTTGGTAATTTTTTGGGCGGATATTTTGGGTTCAGATTTTTGGAGAAAATTTTTGAAATTATTGAGGAGATGGGTTCGTTGAAATTTGATATTCCGCTGTTGGATTAGAATACAAGATTTCAGTTATGGCAGGTGAAGATGCGAGATGTGCTCGCACAGATGGATTTAGACGACGCGTTATTAGGGCTCGATAAAATGCCCACGTTATGGAGTGAAGAGGAGAAAATTCGAAAGGATCAGAAAGTCCTATCTTTGATACGTCTGCATTTGTCAAATCAAATTTTGCAGGATGTTTTGAACGAGAAATCTGCAGCTAATTTATGGTTCAGATTGAAGCAGTTGTGTATGAAGAAAACCCTGACTAGCAAGTTGCATTTGAAGCAACGACTTTATTCTCATCAGTTATTGGAAGGAGCCTCTATTACAGAGCACTTGGTTGCATTCAAGGAGTTAGTTTCAGATTTGGAGACTATGGGATGCAAATACGATGAGGAGGATTTGGGTTGATTCTGTTATACTCGTTACTTACTTCATATGATGCTTTCAGAGATACGATTTTGTACAGTAGAGAAAGTCTAACTCTAGAAGAGGTTTATGGTTCTTTGTTATCCAAAGAAAAGATGAAGTAGCTTGTTGTGGAGTCCGAGTCCGAGTCTCGAGGTGAGGGGCTCATCATTCAGGGTAGAACAAGAGAGTCAAATAACAAAGGCAGTGTTAATGTTCAGAATTCGAAGGGCCGGTCAAAGTCAAGGGAGATAGAACCTGTTACTTCTGTCAGAAGAGGGGACACATTAAAGTCGAGTGCCGTAAATTGAAGAATGAGTTAAAGAGAGCTACAGAGAAGGGAAAACAACTGATGACGTCCGGTGAAGTAGTTGTCGCAGAAGAAGAAGACTATAGTGATGAAGATCTTCTAATTGTGTCTGAGGGAAACTCAAAGCCAAACAAGGATTGGATTCTGGATTCAACGTGTTCATTTCATAAGTGCTACAATCGGGATTGGTTTACGACATATGAGACTATTTCAGGAGGTGCTGTGTTAATGGGTAATAACACACCTTGCAAAATAGCTGGTATCAGTACCGTCAGAATCAGAATGTTTGATGGAGTTGTGAGTGTTAGCCTAAGTGTGTTAGGCATATTTATATTTTGATGATGAACATTTTAACTAAAGTGTAAAAGTTGTTTATTCATTGAATTTATAATTATCGTTTTTGATGTTTAAATTGAAAATACCCTTGATCAAGGGTGTTGGGATTGGTTAGCATGTTTCTCTAAGTCTATGCAGTGATATTGAAGACTTCTATGACTTAGAGGATGCGTCTTGTGGAAGATTGAAGTGCTATGTAATCATACGGACGCAGATTGATAAAGTGCGGACGGCGCGGACCCCATTTCCAGTCATCCGTTTTGAATCTGCCATTTTGGAGATTCACGCGGATGCGTCACATGGACGAGGCGGACGCCATTCAGCGTCCGCGTCCCTTCAGCGAAGCGGACGGGAGAAGAAGCTGAGGACGCTGCGGATGCCAATCCGTGTCGTCCAATTTGAATCTATTTTCAGAGCTCACGCGGACGATTCATGCGGACGTTGCGGACGCAAGATTTTGCGTCCGCTTTGCCTCTGTCCATTCAACGCGGACGACACATGCGGACGAAGCGGACGATATATTTGCGTCCGCAAATACAAAGTTTTCACAACGGCTAGTTTCCAATGGTCAAGGAGAGGACGATCCTAAAGGTTGCGAGGACGTCCGCCCCGAGCACTTCTATAAAAATAAGTGTGCTGAAGAGATGATTAACTGATGCCATTGCTAAGCGAAGCTCTGCCAAATTTCTGACTCAACATTGCGTACGAATTTGAGTGCTAAAAACATCCTCGAATCTATTTGTTTGGTGTTTATTGATTGAAGTGAGGATTGTTGTATTTGTGAGAGCTCAACTTTTTGAAAGAATATTGAGTGATTGTAAAGGTTCGATTGACACCCGTGCAAGTTCAATCAAGTGTAACCGGACGCGGTTTATTGAATATATCTTCAAGGGAGGACCTTGAAGCGCGGACGTAGGCGTGCTTTGCCAAACCGCGTTAACAACTCTATGTCACAATTTCTAACTCTATCTCCTGCATTACTTATCATATTGTGATTTTATTGTGATTAATTTGATATTAGTTAGAAAAATTGTTATTGCACGAAATTGATTAAATAACCTAATTCACCCCCCCCCCCCCCCCCCCTTTTAGGTTAATTCGATCCTACAATTGGTATCAGAGCAGGTTAGAACCACTTAGTAATTGTGAATTAGGTGAATTTATATTTTTGATAATATGGCATCCAACTCAAATAGTGCAAACATGGAAGGACAAGCAACAAATAGACCACCTTTCTTTAATGGTGACAATTATCCACATTGGAAAGCTAGGATGATGATATTTATTCAAGCTATAGATTTTGAGATGTGGAGAATAGTAAAAAATGGTCCTTATGTTCCGTCTAAAGTTGTAAATGGGGTAAAAGAGTTTAAATGCTAGAGCTGTTAATCAATTATATTGTGCTTTAAGTGCTAGTGAATTTAATAGAATACAAAGTTGTAATAGTGCTTATGAGATTTGGAAGAGACTAGAAGTAACTTATGAGGGCACTAACCAAGTCAAGAAAGACAAATTAACTATGACTACACATGATTATGAAATGTTTAAAATGGAAAAAGGTGAAACCATTGCACAAATGTTTACTCGATTTACTAACCTTACTAATGGTTTGAAAGTTCTTGGTAAAGAATGTTTAGATGAAGATATGTGCAGCAAAATTTTTCGGTGTCTTCCAATGGAATGGGATCCAAAGGTGACCGCAGTGCTTGAATCTAAGGATCTATCGACTATGTCATTAGAAGAGCTCATCGGTTCTCTAATGACACATGAGATTAGATTGAGAGCAAGTGAGAGAGAAAAAGAGTTGGAGAAAGAGAATCCCAAAAAGAAGTTTATAGCTCTTAAAGCCTCATCAAGCAAAGAAGGTGAAGATTCAGAGGGAACGGATATTGATAAAGATGATGAGGATGAAGAGCTGGCCTTGATAAACCGGAAGATGAGGATACTCCAAAGAAGGAAATACCAAGGAAAGAATAAGCAAAAAGGAGAGAGACCTCATAACAAAAAGCCTCCGATTTGCTACGGATGTGGAAAGACCGGGCATTTAAAGGCGGATTGCTATCTTGAAAAGGATAAGAAGAAAAATCGAAAAGAGCCCAAGAAAAAGCACTCAAAGCTACATGGGACGATGATAGCGATGAGGAACCCTCATCCGAAGGAGAAGAAGTTGCAAACATGTGCTTCATGGCAATTGATGCCGAGGTAAGTGATTCTTCTTCAAATAAGCATAATGTAGACTCTAGTGATGAGAGTAATGATGAAGAAGATGATGCATTTGATGAATTACTTAATGAATTTAACATCCTAACTATCAAGTATAAAAAGTTAAAGAAGGAAAATGAATTATTAGTGAAAAAGCAAGCAAGCAATGAAAAAGTAGATGAAAATGAGAATGCAAGTTTGAAATTGAATAACGATGAATTAAAAAAGCACATTAAGGTTATTGAAGAAGAGAATAATATGCTTAAGAAGGAAAATGAGAAACTAAATAAAATTGTATTGAATTTTACAAATGGTAGTAAGAACTTAAATATGCTTCTAAGTCAACAAAAATTGACATTTGATAAAGCCGGATTGAGATATCAACCTTTCCAAAAGAAAAAGAGTTATAAGAATTTCTTTGTTAAATCAACTACTTGTTTCACTTGCAATGCTATAGATCACAAGTCATTTGATTGTCCATCAAAAAATATTGTTAATAAAAAGAATGTTAAGTATGTGTGGGTTCCGAAAGGAGCCAAACTTAACACTTTAGGACCCAAAATGGTTTGGGTACCAAAGAAATTATCTTGATCTATTTTTTGTAGGTTAAAGCACCTCCCGCTAAGGATCAATGGTACTTGGACAGCGGTTGTTCAAGACATATGACGGGAGATTTTTCAACATTCACCTTCATCAAGGATAAGAAAGGATATGTGACATTTGGAGGAAATCAAAAAGGAAAAATAAGAGGTATTGGCAATATAGGTGATGTTTCTAACCTTATTATTGAAGATGCTTTACTTGTTGATGGGTTGAAGCATAATCTATTGAGTATTAGTCAATTATGTGATAAGGGATATAAAGTTATTTTTGAATATAAGTCTTGCATGATTATTGATGATTCAAATGGCAAAGTTTTATTTATGGGTTATAGACATGAAAATATCTATGTCATTGATTTATCTAATATTTCTAATGATGGTGAAAAATGTTTTAAAGTTAGTGATTCTTTGTGTTCTTAGACTTGGCATAGGAGATTAGGACATATAGGCATGGATACCTTAGCTAGGATATCGAAAAACAATCTAGTTAGGGGTCTTCCAAAAATCGTGTTTGAAAAAGATAGAGTTTGTGAAGCTTGCCAACAAGGAAAGCAAACAAAAAGCTCTTTCTCTTCTAAACAATATATCTCTACGTCTAAGCCTCTTCAATTGTTTCACATGGATCTTTTTGGTCCATCTAAAGTTTCAAGCTTAGGAGGAAAACATTACGCATTTGTAATTGTGGATGATTTTTCACGTTACACTTGGGTTTTCTTTTTGAGGACAAAAGATGAAACTTTTGAAGTATTCTCTAGTGTTAGGAAGAAAGTTCAAAATGAGAAGGAACTTACCATTATCACTATAAGGAGTGATCATGGTGGGGAGTTCGAAAATGAAAAATTTAATGCCTTGTGTCAAAAACATGGCATTGAACATAACTTCTCTTCTCCTAGAACCCCTCAAAAAAATGGAGTTGTTGAGAGGAAAAATAGATCCCTCCAAGAGCTTGCTAAGACTATGTTGAATGAGAATAATCTTCCCAAATATTTTTGGGCGGAAGCCGTTGCCACGGCATGTCATGTTCTCAATCGTGTATCTATCCGTCCAACTCTAGATAAGACTCCTTATGAACTTTGGAATTGTAGGATTCCTAATGTTAGTTACTTCAAAGTTTTTGGGTGCAAATTTTTTATTCTCAATACTAAGGACAATCTAGGTAAGTTCGATTCCAAGACGGATACGGGAATTTTTCTTGGATACTCTTCAACTAGAAAAGCATATAGGGTCTTCAACAAAAGGACATTAGTGGTGAAAGAATCCATGCATGTCACTTTTGATGAATCCTCTCCTACCTCTAGTGTTGAGAGACCAACTCAAGATTTAGAGGATAATCTTGAAAATCTCTCTCTAAGTGATAAGGGAAAAGAGATTCTTGAAAGTTCTCCTCAAGTATCCCAAGAACAATCCATAGAGGGAACCTCAAGGGTTGAAAACCATAATGACTTACCAAAGGATTGGAGATATACCAAAAGTCATCCTATGGTGGATATTCTAGGTGATCCTAACCTAGGAGTAAGAACTAGAGCCTCCCTTAGAAATGAATGTGCAAATTCAGCCTTTATATCTCAAGTTGAACCCAAAAACTTTGTTGAGGCCGAAACCGATGAAAATTGGATATTTTCTATGCAAGAAGAATTGAACCAATTTGAAAGGAACAATGTATGGGAACTTGTTCCTAGGCCTAAAGATCAATCTATTATTGGAACTAAATGGGTCTTCAAAAATAAGTTAGACGAAAGTGGGGTAGTTGTTAGAAACAAAGCTAGACTTGTTGCACAAGGTTATAAGCAAGAAGAAGAAATTGATTTTGAAGAAACCTTTGCACTGGTAGCTAGATTAGAGTCGGTAAGAATGCTTTTGGCTTTTGCTTGTTATAAGGATTTCACTCTTTATTAAATGGATGTAAAGAGTGCATTTCTAAATGGTTTTATTAAAGAAGAAGTCTATGTTGAGCAACCTTTAGGATTTGAAGTTTATGATAAACTAGATCATGTATATAAACTTCATAAGGCGCTATATGGACTTAAGAAAGCACCAAGAGCTTGGTATGAAAGATTAAGCAATTTTTTGAAAACAAGAGATTTTAAAATAGGAAAAGTAGATTCCACTCTATTTGTCAAGCACAATGATAAAGATATTATGATTGTACAAATCTATGTTGATGATATTATTTTTGGTTCCACCAATGGCACACTTTGTGATGAATTTGAAAATTTAATGCAAAGTGAGTTTGAAATGAGTATGATGGGGGAATTGAAATATTTTCTTGGTTTACAAGTTAAACAATCTCATGATGGAATTTTCCTAAATCAAGAAAAATATGTCAAGGAGCTTATCAAACGCTTTGGTATGAATCTTCCAAACCCTCTAGGACTCCAATGAGCACTACCACAAAATTAGGAAAGGATGAAAATGGAAAAGATGTGGACATAAAGAAATATCGTGGTATGATAGGATCTCTATTATATTTGACCGCTAGTAGACCCGATATTCTCTTTATTGTGTGCTTATGTGCTAGATTTCAATCTTCACCCAAAGAGTCACACTTAAACGCTGTCAAAAGGATTATTAAATATTTAAGTGGGACTATTAGTCTTGGATTGTGGTATCCTAAGAGTCCAAATTTTGATTTAATTGGATACTCCGATTCCGACTATGCGGGTAGTCTAGTGGATAGGAAAAGTACTAGTGGCACGTGTCAATTTCTTGGAGAATCATTAGTTTCTTGGTTTTCTAAGAAACAAAACTCGGTTGCACTTTCTACCGCCGAAAGCGAATATATTGCAGCCGGGAGTTGTTGTGCACAATTGCTTTGGATGAAGCAAACATTGGAAGATTATGAACAATTCTTCAAATATATCCCAATTATGTGCGACAACACAAGTGCAATCAACATTTCCAAAATTCCTATTCTACACTCTAGGACCAAACACATAGAGATTAGACATCACTTCATCCGTGATCATGTTCATAAGGGTGATATCTCCCTAGAATTTGTTTCCACCGAAAATCAACTTGCCGATATTTTCACCAAACCCTTGGATGAAAAGACATTTTGTGGGATTCGAATTCGTCTTGGTTTGATCTTTATTGATAAAATAGCTTCAATTCCATCTAAATAATCAGTTTTATCACTCTAGCCAGTTGGATTGTTGATCTCTATAAATAAGTATCGATTTCACCGTCCGCCTACTCGAAATTTCAAGTCTGCCTCATTTCTGGTGAATTACGGATGAGCCGGACGCCATTTAAATTCCGTCCGCTGCGTCCGCAAACGCGTTTTTAAAACAGACAGGGGTCTTCCGAAACCCTATCTTTTGCGTCCTCCTTTCGGCTCCTCGACTCCCCGCGACCTCCGATGCCTCTCTGTCACTCATTTCGGTATTTCTCTCAAATTTTCAACTTTCGTTGTCATTGTTTATCAATTTATCATCCTTTGTTCTTGTTTGTCTAGAGTTTCTTAGGGTTTCTCACTGAATTTTCTTTTCAATTTCACAATGTCTAGTCGTACTCATAGAAAACGCACTTCTCTTCAAACTTCTGAAAATACTCAAGTTTATAGGTCTAGATTATTCATCAATGACGTATGTAAGAAACGTTATGATGATGATTTCAAAAATCGTTCATTGATTCCTTCTAGGCAAATCGATTTTGAGCGTTTATCTAGTCTGGATTTAGCGGATACGTATACCTATATGGGTTTACGTAAGTTATTTTCTCTTGATGGTCCATTTGTTGAGAAGACAATACGCATGTTTTATGCAAATTTGTCATACACTGACCGTCCTCTAGTTGTTAAGAGCTATCTTTATAGGCGAGAGATTGAGATCACTCCTCATCTCCTAAATGTATTCCTTGAGTGTCCCCAAGGTCTGTTGTCGGAGGAATATTACAATGCTCACACTTCTCCTTCTTTTCATAAGAAGGAAGAGGGCGATATTCTATTGTGTCAAATCCTTCGTGATCCGATTAACGATTATCACGTTAAGCCCAAGACGAAACAACTCAACATTAAGGCACGTGTTATTCATCATTCCCTTCAGTACAATGTTCTTCCTCGTGCTGGTCACCGAGATCATGTTAGCTACATGGATCTCTATGTTCTTCAGCGTATGTATTCTAACACTCCTTTCAATTTAGGATATATCATTGCTGCTCAATTGGCTGACATGGCTGATACTGTCTCGTGTTCACTTCCATTCAATTTACTTCTTATGAACTTGTTTAAAGAGATGGACATTCCTATTCCCTCATCCTCCAAATTTCGTGAACTTCGCCGGTCCAACATTTATTCTTCATAAACCTTAGGACGGATGGGAATCATTCGGGCTCCTAATGGTGAGTGGATTGCCCGTCAAGACAATGTTCCGGTTCCTGATTCTCCTCCTCCACGGCCTTTGGAACCGCATCTTGCTCTTCCTTCTACCGAGTCTCGTCCGTCATCCTCTCATGAGGCTGGTCCATCATTCTGTACCAAGGCTGGTACTTCTACGTTTAGCACTCCATATGCCTCCCGTTCTGATTTTGCATGCCTTGAAGAGTATATGCTTCAGATGATGAATCGCTTTGATTCTATGGATCGTTGCTTTGATTCTATGGATCGTCGCTTTGATTCTATGGGTAGTCGCCTTGATTCTATGGATAAGCGTTTGGATGACATTGAAGGGGAGCTTAAGAAATAAATGTTACCATGCAAATTTTTTTTTAACCAACATCTATACCTGTTTTGTTTAATCGCGAATCAAGTTTGCCTCCTTCACTCAGGGGGAGAACCTTAAATTCAGGGGGAGCAACTTACCTTAAATAGGTTTATTTGCTTAAGGGGGAGATTTTTTTTCAATATTTTGATGAACTTCACTTTCTTAGCTTTTCTTTTTACTTCTGACAAAAAGGGGGAGAACTATAGTTGTGTTAAACTTTAAAAGGAGTTTGAATTGTTTAGTAGCATGTTGCATGAATGAATTAATTTGATTGATTAATTGCATAACTTAATCGAGTAAATCAAATATGCAATGTTTGTGGCACATGCTTAGGTGTTGGATATAAACAACTTAATATGTTTTGTCATCATCAAAAAGGGGGAGATTGTTAGCCTAAGTGTGTTAGGCATATTTATATTTTGATGATGAACATTTTAACTAAAGTGTAAAAGTTGTTTATTCATTGAATTTATAATTATCGTTTTTGATGTTTAAATTGGAAATACCCTTGATCAAGGGTGTTGGGATTGGTTAACATGTTTCTCTAAGTCTATGCAGTGATATTGAAGACTTGTATGACCTAGAGGATGCGTCTTGTGGAAGATTGAAGTGCTATGTAATCATGCAGATGCGGATTGATAAAGTACGGACGGCGCAGACGCCATTTCCAGTCGTCCGTTTTGAATCTGCCATTTTGGAGATTCACGCGGATGCGTCACATGGACGAGGCGGACGCCATTCAGCGTCCGCGTCCCTTTAGCGAAGCGGACGGGAGAAGAAGCTGAGGACACCACGGATGCCAATCCGTGTCGTCCAATTTGAATCTGTTTTCAGAGCTCATGCGGACGATTCATGCGGACGCAAGATTTTGCGTCTGCTTTGCCTCTGTCCATTCAACGCGGACGACACATGCGAACGAAGCGGGCGATATATTTGCGTCCGCAAATACAAAGTTTTCACAACAGCTAGTTTCCAACGGTCGAGGAGAGGACGACCCTAAAGGTTGCGAGGACGTTCGCCCCGAGCACTTCTATAAAAATAAGTGTGCTGAAGAGATGATTAACTGATGCCATTGCTAAGCGAAGCTCTGCCAAATTTCTGACTCAACATTGCATACGAATTTCAGTGCTAACAACATTCTCCAATCTATTTGTTTGGTGTTTATTGATTGAAGTGAAGATTGTTGTATTGGTGAGAGCTCAACTTTTTGAAAGAATATTGAGTGATTGTAAAGGTTCGATTGACACCCGTGCAAGTTCAATCAAGTGTAACCGGACGCAGTTTATTGAATATATCTTCAAGGGAGGACCTTGAAGCGCGGACGTAGGCGTGCTTTGCCGAACCGCGTTAACAACTCGGTGTCACAATTTCTAACTCTATCTCCTGCATTACTTATCATATTGTGATTTTATTGTGATTAATTTGATATTAGTTAGAAAAATTGTTATTGCACAAAATTGATTAAATAACCTAATTCACACCCCCCCCCCCCCCCCCCTTTTAGGTTAATTCGATCCTACAGTGAGGACATTGGATAATGTGCGACATGTTCCCGAGTTAAAGAAGAATCTGATCTCGTTGAGTACTCTGGATTCAAAAGGGTACAAGTACATCGCTGTAGGTAGAGGTATAAAGATCAGTAGGGGTGCTCTCATTAAGTTAAAGGGACACATAAGCTCCGCTAATTTGTATGTATTACAGGGTTCTACAGTGACGGGTAATAAAGCTATAAAGTTTGTGAATTCACCTTCTAAAGGTTGTTTGGAGAAGACTCAGAGGAAGTTAGGTTCTCAGGTGAAGTTTAAGTTGGGTTTTGAATCCACATCAGAGCCGATACGTCAGCCTATTACAGATATTCAGCGTGATGCAGTCACTACATCGTCACTAGTTTCAGTTACAGTTTCACGTCAGAGTGGTATCGTCAAAGGCAGAACCAAGAGAAAGGGTAAAGCTCCACAATGATATGGTGAAACTTCTACAGTGGGTTACGCATTGAGTGTTTTCGAGAGTATAGATTCTAGTGGAGGATCTTCAGCATATTCACATGTAGTTTGTTGCGACATCTCTGATAATTCGGTGGTACCATTGAGAAGATGTGATTTCTTCCCGAGTGTGTCTCTCAAGTTTAATCGAGGCTTAAACTTGATTAGTACCAGATATTGAGTTGGCCCAGCAGGGGCCTTTGTGGAAGAGGAAGTTAGTTTTCGTTGGAGTTTTGCAGATTGTTCTCCTTACATTGGAATTTCTTTGAATATGGAGATTGTCAGAGTTCAGTGTTCTGGATTCATTTTGGGGTGGGCCGAGAAGCCTGTATTGGATCTCTCGGGTGGAATTTGTGTCAAGGTAAAGATTGTTAGAGTTCGGTGTGACCCAAATTCTAGTTGGCCCGGATCGGGCCCATATCCAATATTAGAGTTATTTAGTTTCTCTATATATTGATGCTTGAGTCGCAAAACTCATTGTACCTTGATTTCCTAAATAGTGAATTTTCTCCTCTGTCCGTGATTTTTTCACGTTAGGATTTTCCACGTAAATCTTGGTCTCCCTACTTCCGCAATTTTCTTTTTCCGTTTCGCGTTCGATTCTCAACAACCTCACAATTATGTTCTATCTTAAACAATGACTGTTAAGTTCTTTGAAAACTAAGTCATAACTAAGAAGAAGTAGAATTTATAGTTGTCATGACTTGTAAGGGGATTGCACCCGAATGTTGAGAAGAACAAATCAATCATTGAAGAGAATTTAACCACCCGACCCAAGACTTTGATTTATGATCATAACAAAGACTTAAAACTATAAATATAGTTGAAACTTAATGCCATACGCGATGAAACATGAATTGAGTCCATGCTAACATCAATGTTGAACAATGATAGAATCTTTTAAACCCTCAATTATTTTTGTTTTAATTGGTGAATTTCAATTTAAACTGTAATGTTTAGAGTCATTTACAAATTAGATTTTAAATTATAATATTGATAAATAGAATCTCCATCTTTTAATAGTCAACAACATAGACTTTGACATCAATTTATGTGTTCAATCGAACACTTGTATATAACATTTCCATTTAACTAGTTGTTTTGATCTAATTTCTAATTGGTTTGGCAAGTTTTAACCCAATTTCGAACTTGTTGCTTAAACTTTGATTAATTATCCATCTACATTATTTAGTTCGAAATCGAGTTTAAAATCATTGAACCAATTAGAAATCAAATTAAAATATCTTATTAAATTAAAAACATGGTACACACATACTGAATTAAGCAAATAAATTATTAGTAATGTCCAAATTGCTGATCACTGAAACGAGACGATCTTGTTTGTTAGAAAAAATTAAGATACAATTTATACAAAAACCCTAAATGTTAAACGCTATACTACAATTTTTCATTATTATTAATTTTTACTAATTACTACTTAATTATTTTCGAAGGTTATTACTCTTTTGAGTTGCACTTGAAAGACATTGCCAAGATTGTGAACAAGTTGTGGGGCCATTGAGACAATATTTTATGCCACATTCTACATCATTGTTTACTGAAATTTCAACTGATTGGCTCACGAGAAAATGGCTCTTCCCTTCCGAGAAAATTCTAGTGGAGAATTTGAAAAAAAAGGATAATCTTTTTGTAATGTATTGGAGCTTGGATAATCTTTTTTAACTCTGTTTGTACTACATTTTCTAGGCTTTGAAAATCTGACTAAAACTAGATAAGTATTAGTAGAAAATTAAAAAATAACAATGGATTTCACCTATAATTTCGAAATATTTATTTAGTTTTAAATTATTCTGTGATAAGATTAAATAATTAAAAACTATTGAACACTAAATAAATAAATAAGTTTTTTCTTATATTATTATTATTATTATTATTCTAAATAATTATATAATAATTAGCCAAATTAATTGATAATCAGAGAGACGCATTAAATAGGTTTTCCAATAATTGTGAAAATCCAAAACTGATATTCAGAAAGTTTAGACAGATAATCAAAGAAAATCTTCAACCTAGAGATGAATTGGTTTCATCGCTTTGATTTTATCATCCAAAAATCAAACAAAAAGACTTCAACATGTCATAATTAAGTATAACCATATCTGGAAAATTAAATATGTTTATGTTTGTTCCATCAGAAGATTTACAGTGACAGCACAATCTTGAAAATAATCAAAACCCTTTTTTTTTTTGTTCTAAATTACAAAATCTATGAACAATTACGGGTTTTAGGTGGAGAGTACTCACAAACCACCTCCGTTTCCACTTCTCTCCGGTGAAAATTCCGGTGGCAGCCGCAGGCGGCGCAGGCAAGAGCGCCACTGGAGCCCTGGACACCGGCGGGCATGAACTCCCGGCAGCCATCGACTGCATATCCTCCTATATTGGCCGCGTGGTTTCTCTGACATTCACCATATCTAACACTTCTCACAGCAGAAGACGACGTATTGCAGCCTGATCCATCTTTTTTCACTACTACTTGACGTTTCTTCATTCTCTGCAACTCAATTTCAAAACCCTAATGGCAAAATGGAGTTTTTAAATCAGAGATGGAAACTGAGACGGGAGATCAAAAGGGTACGGCTTTTATTCTTTCTTTTCTGACTCTTACTGGCCCTAACCCTAGAAACTTTTTTTCATATTGGTATGGTGGGTTGGGACATGGCAGTAGAAGAACAGACAGAATTATGAGCGGCAGCCTCAGCCTGTTGTCTGCAATATTTTCTTATCTTTTTTGGGTTCGCTATGAAGGGAAAGATTGACGCCATCAAATTCATCTTGTCGTCCAATGAACTCCCACCCAAAAATTAAATAAATAAATAAAGGTAGGAACAAAAGTTAGGTAAGAAGGGATCATCATTCAACTATGTGTTTTTGAAATTTGAAAAAAGTAAAATCTTAATTGGGGCTAGTGGGTCCAATCGTGTCGGATTAGAGTTTCATGTCATTAAAAATAAACTAAAATGGCAATGGATGGACTTTTATACCTGTTTTGAAGAGTCGTTCTAAAGTTTTATAGTATATATAAATGAATTAATCGTATATATAGTACATTGATCTTTTGTGTAACAATTTTTTCAACATTAAATACTCTTCATTTATTTTACATTTTAGATTTTGTATATATCACATGATTAAGAAAATGAACGTGGAAAATAATCCGAATCGATTTTGTATATATCATATGATTAAGAAAATGAACATGAAAAACAATCCGAATCAATATGTATTATATTCAAATATATGCTATATATTGTATACATTGTATTATATATAAATATATTATCAAAAATTGAAAAATAATAAAACAAAAAATATATATCATGCCCCGAAAAGAAACCGAGACAAAACAAGAAATGAACCAACCTGAAAAATGAACAGAGTGGTCCGATCCTTTAAACTTAATTATTTAATGAACAGTGGAAAACTTTAAAAAAAAATAAATTTTGCCACGACACAAATCAAATGGGCTAAACTAACTGTCCATTTGTGGCATAAAAATATTGTAGTAATATAAGTCCATAATAAAAACTGTGCAAAAATGAAAGTGAATTATAAGTAAAACTGAGATACCATTAAACATCTAACATTATAAATGAACTCAAGAAATTATTAAAAAATAAGGAAAAATAACAAGTCGAGCTCACTCTTGCATCGGTAACTAAAACCTAAAAGGGAAAGTCTTTTGGCATGAGCCGGCTAAACTCAATAGGAATGAACTTTATATTCAACAATACAATAAAAAGAATATGTGAGTATGTCAACTCAAAATAGGTTATACAGTATCGAACAAACGCAGTAGGGTAAGTGTTCAAAACAACTTACTATAGTGTGATACGTAACATAAAATAACTCACTATTGTAAATTTCAATGAAAATTGAGTCACTCATGAACTTCGCGGATATCATGTCATCAACAGTAACAATAACAGCTATACTCGGCGATTGCAATCGCCACAAATGACCACAATTAGACTTAGGGTTTTGCACTCAATGACACGACATATACAATTGTCCTGTTAGAACCATTATTTTATAATAATAAGTTCCACGTGTAAATTTTTTGCGTTATATTCAGTCAAAGTGTTGAGTGTTGGCCTGTTTTGTCGTGTAGCAGCCATGTAACGCACCGTAGTGTTAAATTTTTTTTTTATGCGTTTGTAGAAAATCAGGTCCTTTAGAAATTCGTACAAAGAAAATCTTTATGAAAAATCTGTTTTGAAATCAAAGCTTAGTAAAACTTAACCTTTATTAACTTACTTTTCATATTCCTTTAAAATATGCAGCGTAAGTCTTTAAGAAGTTCCTTTAGGAACTAAACGTAACAAAACCTATCTTTTTGAATTAACTAAAAGCATTTATAAATATTTTCTTTTAAATCTAACATAAATAAATCTTAACAAAAAGTTTTCATGATTAAATCCTTCTTTCCTAAATTCTCACCCGTGATCAAATTTACTTTGACAACGCTCTAGCTTCGCCTATGAGAAGTCCTCTTCAACCGCGCTATCAACAAGTTCTTTTCATCAAGCTCTTTAATCTTCTTTATTTTCTACATCACATGGTAAATCTAATGAGTCTAATACAGTAAAGAATATAACATAAAGCGTGCAACATACAAAATGCAACATATGACATGTCTATGAGACGCAGCAAGTAAAAACAATCTTTTCCTTTCTTTTTCTTTTCTTTTCTTTTATTTCTTTTCACTTTACAGTCTGATCATTGTGAGACATCAGTATAAGGGAGAGTGACACAATTTGGTCCACCTCATGCGGGACAGTCAACTCGAACCCCGCCCATAATGATCATTTACGTTTATTTAGTTGACGTCATTAGGTCCATCTCATGCGGGCTAGTCAACTTATTTCATATTTTAAATTCAGTTTCATGAAAACTGTAATGACTCGTAACTTCTTTCCTTAAAAAACGTGTAAATTTTAAAACTTTTGAAAACATCTTTATTTTATAAAACAATAGAAAACATCTCCTTTATTTTTATAAAGTCTCTTTTTCAAGTCATATCAAAACGAATCATTTAAAGAATACAATCCGAATACAATTTATATGTTTTACAAACTCTTTTTCATTACAAAACATTTTACAACCGTTTTCCATTAAATACCCTTTAGCCTAGCCAGTCCCAAGATTCGTGTGTGCAAATTCTTCATAGACTGCTCTTGAACTTGTTCTTCTATGTACCTACATCCCAAGACATAATCTAATGAGCCTAACGCTCAGTAAGTGATATAAAATAAACTCTAAGAATGCATGTGCTATGCTCTTTTAAAACTCATATACAGTTTTCGTTTCTTTTTTCCTTTATCTTTTACGTTTTAGTCTTTTTCTCTTATGCATTCAACCCCGACGCCCCCCGGCATACCAGCCGTGGACCGATCCCAACAATGCATTTATCTTTACATTTTGCTGTGTTTCTGTGCCAAACGTTACCTACTGGTCCACAAAAATCATCATCTTTACATTCGCTATGTTTTGTGTTGGGCTTTACCTACCGGTCCACAAAAACCGTCATCTTTACATTTCGTTGTGTTTATGTGTCGGGCTTTATCTACCGGTCCACAAAAACCTTCATCTTTACTTTACATTTATTCTATTTATATCGTTTATTAGATGTTTTGCTTTACATGGTAAAATGAATACTCCTACATACCATTAATTATAAATCCTCAATTTAATTAATCCTTACTTTCATTTAATTAATATTACATATATATGTTTATGTGTCGAATATATGTACTGTATATTAATCGACACAATTTCAATTTCTGACTTATTCCAAATATCGATTAACGATTATTACGGGTCCAATTTAAATTCTCAATTCTGTTTCCTAATTAAATTTCTATCAATTAAATCTTCAATAATTATCTCAATAATCTCATTATACCCAATTAAATTTTTAATTATTCTCACTTAATTCTGTTACTAGAAAATCAGGGTATTACAAAAACATAAGCATAAAATCATTTTTGTTACTTCTTGAAAAACGTGATGCATGGGATGCAATATCATGCTTAAAACAGTGAATAAACAAATCTCGATCCACAACCCGTAGACATCCTCATTCAGAATATAAGAAATTACAATAGACAAGTCAACAATTCAGAACTATATGCATAAAAACATCAGTCATTACCATAACAGATCCTCAAACTTATTTATCATCATGAAAATAGACTCATCTCACAGCTATAACCAATCGTCAAGTTTCAACAATCTATGGACATCAACAGTGTTAACAGTATACTAATAGTTCCTAGAAACAACACCTAAATTGAAACTAAGCTTTATCTTCCATCTTCACGCATTATAGGACTCCAACATCCTCAACAATTAACTAACAGTACGTGAACAAGACACAAAAGTGCAGCAGTTACAACCTCATCATTAACAACAACATAGTGAGAAATATTTAAGATCCTCTGGTTCATTAGCATAATAAACACGTCAACAACACAACATATTCTCATAAAAGTAGACATTTAACAGTAAAGAAATCATCGAATCCTCAAGAGTTTATCAAATAAAACATTAAGAAAGAACCTCATATTAATGAACCATAATTCCTAAAACAAAATTTCAATTTCTAATCACATAATATAACCAATCTATCACTAATTCCCAATAGCCATATTCCAAACAGAATGTCATTTACCAAATCACAGGGACCACAAAACAAGATATCCTCCCGTGTTCCCAACAATCACAACAGGTAAATAATCATCCTCAATATTCAATTTATTACTGATTCCTAAATCGTCAGAGACAAAACAGTAATCATCAATACATTCTATCAAATATTCAGATACACAGAGAGAGCAGTGATTAATTTATCAACATGTACAGATTCTCAATTTTCCAATCAAAGGCCATGAACAATTTATCTCTGTGTGTACATAAGTATTAAACAACATAAGTTCTTATACAGTTTCCCCCATCTCTGAATCAAGACAGTAACGAATTCAACTCACTCTATCCAATTTCAGTCACACTGTGAGAAAACAATAAACCCATACATGCAAATCCTAAACCCCGTGATGTAGGCCTATTGCCACTACATCATACATCCCTTACATGTTTTGACACTGTCGAGAAATCTCCAGGGCAAGCCAATGATATGCGACACCCACAGTTTCTAAATTCCTAAACAAAGACAAACAAGGCAACGATTTAGGGAAAGGGGTGCACGGTCGACAGGTTAGACTGACCTCCCAGTGGCCATTGGTTTTTCCACAACCTATTCACATCAACGAAAAGTCAAGCTCTTGCCACTAAAACTCCAGAAATTGCTCGATAAGAAAAGTCACCCATTCTCTGCGACCAGCATTTGCCCCGAGACGTGAAGCTGCTCTCGGAGACTCCACCAAAATGAACAGAAATTTGGAAGCCCCGATACATAAAGCGGTCGTTTGTGGGAAACTGTCACGCCCCTTTTCTCACAAGGCTTAATGGGCGTAGCCCGGGAAGGAGGCTTCCGGGAAGCCTTGCAGACACGCGCAGCGCGTGTAACAGGCCAGCCTGGGGTTGGGCCGAAGACACTCATTAGTTGAACAATTGGGCCGAGTAAGATGGCGGGGCCATCACCATCACGTTCGCAGCATCGCAGGTGGACCAGCAGGAGGTTGGGCCGCAGCGCCATTCAGTGGGTCGTAGGAGAGCTGGGAGGAGATCTCGCAGAATCCTAGATTCTTATGGATTCTGCGCGTCGACTGAATAGGAAGGCGCGTGTGTAGCAGCAGAGATCGAGGAAGATCCCAGATTTGTGGGATTCTCGCCGTAATTGGAGAAGATTGGCACGCTGCACAGCGAATGGGAAGCAGACACGTGGCAGAGCGGATTTTAATTGTTACAACTAATTTAGCGTTTTTGAAATTCAAATGTAGATAAGATATATTTGTATATATAGGACCCTTGAGGCACCGAGTTGAGAGAGTTAATCCATCGTGAAACTTCTCGAGCTATTGTGGTGATCCGAGTGGAGATTTTTGTCCTAGGTTCTTTTATTATCAATAGAAAGAACGGGTTGGGAGCGAGGCTCCCGTAAAGATTTGCGAGAGAGAGAGAGAGAGAGAGAGAGAGAGAGAGAGAGAGAGAAATCGTGGGTATTCTTCTTGTATTCACATCGAGCAAGAGAGAGGAAGGCTGGTCGGAGTGAGACTTCGACGCCGGTCACACGTTCACACGGATTTCGCACGGTGAAAACCCTAGCAAAAAATTAGGGGTGTGACAGAAACCCATGAACCCGAACCTCATTGAAGCCGCTCCCCGTCGCGATGAGTTTGCAAACGAACTCAGAAGTCACCTCATAGCCCGCACGAAAGGAAGAGGAGCTGGAAGACCAAATCTACCACCCACTTCACACTCGATCCGACGGTAGAAAAGAACCCCCAAACACCAAAATACCATTTTATTTAAAATCAAATTTTCTTATTTTATTAAATATCTTATTAAATCATCAATTTACTCAATTATAATATGTATATTACACTTCCAAATATTCCAATTATAAAATGCACCATGTGTGACACTCAAATGTCACAATACATTGTTAAAATTAAAGAAAGAAAGTTCAAGTGTTACAAGCAGCATGTTAATTTTTGATCAAATGGTCAAAATGGTGAATTTGCGCGTCACTAAGTAGTAAATAAATCCAAGAATTTAATTTGATAAATGAAGATTTACTCGAGTTGAGAATTTGGTTAACGGACGAATGTTCAGACACTATAATTGGGTTATTTAATATATATAATATATATTTTAGTTTATATTGTTATATAAAAGAAAAGAAAAGAAAAGATTATTAAATAATAATATAAAGGAATGAGGGAAATTTGCATTCCCCTATGCGGCTGCCAAAAGAAAGAGAGAGAGACGAGAATCGAGTCATAGAAGGAAGTTAATCCGACATTAGATTTGTGTTCATGAGAGTTCAATCTCTAACTTTTGTGAATGCATTTTGTGAGCAAGTCGTTTTCTCCTCTCTGTTTTTGCGTTTGAAGTTTGAGTTTTATGTTGATTTGGATTTGAGCTTTGAAACTCAAATTCGTGAGTTATTTCTGAAATATATTGGTAGATTTAAAATTTATGTAGGAATATTGGTCATTTGAAAGCAAAAATAGAGGAAACAACGCGTTATTGTCTTAAAAATCGTGCTAAAGAGTCGCCTTGGTTTGATTGTGTCTGGTTAACTATGGGAACGACTGAGAGTTTCAGTGAATTTGGGTTGGTTTGTGGTCAACAGCACTTAAGTCACGGTCAACCGCAGCTGAAGGGGTTGACCGCGCCAATTGGGAGATTGACTGCAACTTGAATCGGTTGATTGCGCTAAAGCCCGAGTTGACTGCTACAGTGTCTAGTCGACCGGTGTAGGTCCCTGGTGGACCACACAGTGTAATTTTGTGGATTTTTGGGTCAATTTTTTGTTCACTCAGTGCTACCAACCTCACCAAAGTTCGCAGCCATATATCATTTCATTCTGATTTTAGTTTCTAGTCTTGGTATAGGACTCATTCCTTATTTTTCTCTTGAGTTCGGAGAGAGACTCATTATGATTGACTTTATTAT
The DNA here is from genome assembly GCA_022433065.1 of Begonia loranthoides. NCBI lineage: Eukaryota > Viridiplantae > Streptophyta > Magnoliopsida > Cucurbitales > Begoniaceae > Begonia > Begonia loranthoides. The sequence goes on from CM039483.1 coordinate 4,141,601, forward strand.
AGGTTGAAATGATTTCGTGGATTTGAAGCCAATTCCCAAGGAGGTTGTTGCTCCGGGCGATAAGAAAGATCGCCGCAAAGGTAGAGATTTTATTCTTTATTGCATTGCATTGCATTGCATCAAGGTTTTCAAATTATTATTTTGTAGAATGTCACATATGAAAACCTAACAGAGACTGTTTGACAACACGTCAGTTTTTATACTATATATGTGAGTTTTACATGTTTACTTTCTTGTGCATGATATTTCATTTTGTGTTGATATATTCACTGGAAGATGAATTCTCTTGATACTTTGGACGGTCAAGGTGTCAAATCATCACGAGGCTGTCCTAGTATATCTTCTAATGTGTGAAGATTTTTGTTTGCACGCTATATGAAAATGGGTAATAGGGCGGTGATGTCGTACTCCTTGGGTTTCGAATCCTTAAACCTGACCAAGGTATGTTTATATTTGATTTGGGTTGTGTTGTTGCTGACTATTCTTCACTAGTAACCCCTAGGAGGTGGCTTGATCTTCATACCACTCTCACAATTTTCTTCCTCCTGGTTCATTAGGCGTTACCTTCTTCGTACTACCCCCTTTCTATGTGATTGTACTGGAAAGGTCATTGAGCGACCATTTTTTTCACGAATCACTGTTTTAAATTTGTAGAAAACAATGTACACTTATTTTACTATAGTTGGCTAGACATCCAACGATGTTTCGATAATTGTCTCATCGATGGCTCGAGGACCTGTTTTAACTAAACCAATAATGATGTTTTGAATGATTTTAAATCCATGCTTGGCACGATAATAACATTTAGTTTCATCATGGTGTTGATATAAAAAGATAAAACTAGTTTTAAATGCATTACATTTAGTATAACTTGTCAACTAAGCTAGTCATTCACCCCGACGACCTCTCCCTCCAAGTAAGGCCAAAACTAATCAAGAGTAGTTGTCAGATGACAGATCTTCCCTTTTTTCCATTATTTTCTTTGAGAGTTATACCTTTATTTTTGGATAAAGACTATGTATTTAATTTGGGTTTGTATTAGAATATTTGAATGTTGTTGGGATTTGGACGTGATGCACAATGTTTATTAAACTTATGCTATTATGCACAACCAACAAAATATCACACAAAAATTTAAATCCTCTGCTCTGATACCAATTGTAGGATCGATATACGCCTATAAGGGGGGGGGGGGGGGGGGAGGGTGAATATAGCGTTTCTAATATTTTCGTGCTATATTTTAATCTCTAATAACCCTAAGTGATTTAATGCATATAATTAAAATATCGATTACAAATACATGCAATAATGTAAAGAGTAAGGGTTAGAGAAGTGCACACAATATTTGTTTACGCGGTTTGGCAAACTCACCTACGTTCGCGCTCCAAGTTGCACTTGGAGATACACTAAGTAATTGGCTTACGGGTGCCAATAAAACCGTTTACAAATTGACTATTAGACGGGGCGTCACCCTTGACTAATTCTAAGGTCGTCAACCTTTGACTCTTATAGGACGTCACCCTAAACTTGACTATTGCGCGGCGTCACCCAATATTTGACTATTGCGGGGCGTCACCCAAGTGTGATGAATTCTAATGGAATCACCCTTTACAATCAAGCACAATAATAAATTGGAAATTAAATCGCAATCTATCTAATCCGAATTCTCCCAAATTAATTCGCAAGTTCGGAATAGGGAGAATTGGATTTACAACAATAGCTCACAGTGATTAGAATCGCGTATTAAATTCGGCAGGGCTTCGCCACGATTCTCGGTTCGTTGTGGAAAGCTTGGTGTGGACTTAAATTTATAGACACTGCCACTGCTGCTTCCGAACGTCCTCAGCGTCCGCACCTATCGTCCGCACACCGTTGAAATTTTCCCGTTGAAAATATAGCCGTTGGACAAAAAATTATGCACTTGCGGACGCCAATTCTATCGTCCGCACAAATCGTCCGCAACACATCCAGAACTGGACAGATTCAAATCGGACGCCAATATTCGCGTCCGCACCGTCCGGGTCTATCGTCCGCGACTGCACAGCAGAGTTGGAGACGTCCTCTCTTCAAATCCCGTCCGCACAGCTGAAGAGCTGCGGACGCCAATTCACATCCGCCTCGTCCGCGACCACCGTCCGCATATCCATCAAAATGGACAAAGGCAAACCAGACGACTAAGCCTCGCGTCCGCCTCATCCGCTGTGTCCGCAACTGCACAGCCCACTTCATACTTTCACAAAATGTTTCCTCTAAGTCATACGAACCTTTCATTCTTCTGCATAGACTTAGAGAAATACATTAAATATTCCCAATACCCTTAATCAAGGGTATTCTCAATTTAATCGATAAATATGATATATAAGAATTCAATGTATAAACAACTTTTACACTTTATTAAATTTCACATCATCTAGATCACATAGTCTAAACAATCTCCTTTATTGATGATGTCCAAAACATATAAAGTTGTTTATATCCAAACCTAAGCATGTGCCACAAATATTGCATATTTGATTTACTCAATTAAGTTATGCAATTTATCCACCAATTAATTCAAGCAATATGCTACTAAAATACAACTTATTGATTTACTAAATTAACACACAATTTAGTCATCATCAAAATAAAACTTAGCTTAACAAAAAGGCTAACAGACTATATATTTAATTTGGGTTTGTATTAGAATATTTGAATGTTGTTGGGATTTAGACGTGATGCACAATGTTTATTAAATTTATGCTATTATTTCTGGTAGTCATTATGTAGACCTAGGTCTATCTTGTGTGGGCTATGACTTTGAAATGTGTTCAAAACTTCTGTTGCGAATCAAGCATTGGGCTGGGCGACCTAATCGTTAGACCCGTCGTTTTTGTTAGGTCTGTCTCTTGGAAGTGACATGTCTCATTACTTTAGTTAACAATAATAAAGCAGACACATTCTCCAACGGTCAAATGTGTATAAGAGAAAATATAACCTCCACATGGGTTGATCAAACTTGATTCACACGATCAAGATGATCAATGAAATTAAATTTGCATACTCAATTTAAACATATTCAGTGAAAATATAATTATATAATATGAAAAAGCGACGAGCCATCACATTATTTTTATATGAGAACACGTCTTAAAATATGCTTATAGAAAACAGTGTAACATTAGACATAAAATAAATTTCTATCTCAAACAGAGTTACCAATAGTCAAGTCAAAATTTGAGAGTTGACCAAGATCATCAATTTATGAAAGAAGATAATTCAGCCTCACTCGATTGTTCTTTAATGCCTTCATTGCCTAAAAGGACAAGTATTCACCTCTAGCTCAATTAATTTTCATAAAGGTTAGGAGTTCCTACGCTGAAAGTGAAAGGAAGAGAGAAGAGTTGTTTGCAGAGATCAAATTTCCTTGAGAGAGAGAGGAAATATTGGGTATCAAATAACCATATGGATGAAATAGGGGAGAAAATCCCTAGAATTTTGTAATTGCCCATTGAATGGGTAATTTATAAATTTTAAAGATTTAATGAAATAATATATACCCTGGATTATCACAATATGAAAACTAAATACATAAATTTTAAGCAAAGAAAAATATTCACTATGAAGACCAAATGTCATGCATAGCAAGGAATTTAAGACAGAATGAAAAACGACTCAGCTAGAAAATATATTGAACCGCTTGACCTTTAACTTTAATTTTGCCAAATAACAATAACAAACTTAAATAAAAGTAAGATCTAGACCCAATAAAACTGGACAAAACCAAAAACCCAATAGTGACATAAAAAAATAAAGTAGCTATATAAGTCCATCAAATATCATTGTTAAAAATAAAAATAAAATAAAAGTCTGACAAAAGTAATTGTTTAACGAGCTCTAATCTCACTAAAATCAAATTCTCTCAAAGAAATAAAACTATGGTAATAAGTGTCGAGTCAATTCTCACGCCTGCAATTGGTGATCTTTTTTATTAAGACATGAAAGGTAGGAGTCATTTAAGATGAGTCAACAAATCTCAGTAGGGATAGAGTTTTACATTCAATATTAGGGTAAGAAAAATGTATTATCATGCCAATATAAAATATATTTATAAAAATTGAGTACAAAACATATAGTAAGGTAAGTTTTAAAACATTCTACTATAGAGTGGTACATACACAAAATAAATTTCTACTATATAAAATTATAATGAAAATGAAGTCACTCACAAACTTCGAACACACCATGTCATAAACATAAACAATATAACGATCGCAAAGCCACGAACGACCATGATTAAGTTTAGGGTTTTGAGCCTATAGATACAACACATACACTTGTCTCATTACTCTATTTAACAAACAAACATATCCTCCAACAATCGAATACGTGTAACAAAACAAGACTCTCACATGGATCAATCAATTTTTGTTCACATGGCCAAGATGATCAATAAAATAATGTGCATATTTAAAAAAAACATGTTTAGTGAAAATTATATAAATAATATAAAAATAGATTAATCATAAAAATAGATATGTCATTTATATGAGAACATATCTTAAAATAATTTTTATATAACAATGTGTAATATGCTGGATATAAAAATAAATTTCTATGTCAACCGGTCTACCAAAGTCAAAGCCCAAGTTACCAAAAATTCAAAGAAGTCTAAATTACGCTTCAAGTTTTGAAACCTATTATTGTATATATTCATTAGTATGTTTTTCTAAACTTTCAAAAATTTGTTAGAACTCAAAACCAAATAAAAACCAAATTAGGAACCTTACAAAAGTAATCTCACCAATATCTGATCTTAAAACACTTTCCAATTGACCCTGGAACCATTTGGTCGACCAAATTAACGCCTACGATTTTGTTTTTTTTTTTTTACTTTTTGCCAAAAATCCGACTTTAAATAATTTTAGAATGACTCTATAAATTATTTCAATTTTACACCATAAATGTTTGATTTCAAAAATCAATTTTATTCATACATCAAAACTCAATTTCTCTCTATTCACCCACACTGAAAGTTCTAAAAATTAAAATTTTTTTGGAGAATCAAAGTTGGATTTCGACTATCCTTCCAAAATTCGAGATCTTCCTTGTCGATCCTCCATTTTTTTGCTAAAATCCTAGCCTTTCCCTTGTGGATTTGTAACTTAATATTAAAATTTTGAATTTATTTTTACATAAATTCTAAGATAAATCGATTAATTTTTCATACATTTGAGAACTTAATGTTTTTCCCCTTTTGATTTCCTCCTTCACAAGTCGTTCGTCCGCTAAGACTTCAAGCCTTCAACCCACAAATCGAAAACTCTCATCACATTTCAATTATCTTGATAGAAGTTAGCATCAAAGGAGATAAAACAATCTTGCCTTACCGTTAAATCCTTTAGATCAACACCCTAACCACGTTTTCAGGTTTAATGGTTTTCAGGTTTAATGGCAGATCTCTTTTGTATTTGATCATGTTCTCTTGACAACACCTTCGATTGTTCTTCACTCAAATATGTGAATTATGGATGGTGAGACTTGTTTTTTTTTAATAGAGCCTATGCGACCCCACCAATGAAACCCCCCAACTAAGAAAAATAAAATGATAACGGCCAATCCAAATTTTAATTTCAATTTAAATCCTTAAAAATTTGAATTTAAGTTAGTTGCAAAACAGCCAAGTATCAAATTACAATCTTAAGTTTTGCGACTCAAATTTATATGAATTTATAGAAAAAAAAAACTTTAAATAAAATGTATGATGTTGATCTATCAACCAAACACAAAAGAATTTGAGTCATGAACTCTAATAAATTTCACATTTACACAAATTTCATAAAAGAAATTTATAATTCGGGTTTTTACAGCTCCAATTGGGGTCTCTAAAACTCTAACAAAATCACACATACATGTATTAAAAATTTAAAATTAGTGCAATAAGCAGATGGTATGATATTATTTTCTCTGTATTTAATATAAATAAATAAATGTACACTGATATTAAGAGACAGTAGCACATGTGATGGTTATGAGGTTATACTTTATAATTAGACTTAGATATGTCTTTATATCTTTGTAATTTAAAATTGAAAGTTTGGAATGTTTTGAGATTTTTAAATTTTTTTGTTCTTTCAAATCAAAATTTTGACACATTTAAATTAGATTGTCATCTACTCAAATTTTTGTCTTATGCTAAGCTTCATTTTCAAATATATATAAAAATGAGGTAAATGTCCAACTATACCAACCAAAAGTCAAGATAAACTAATATAATCTTCTCAAATAAGCAACGACCAGAAAACCATTATATACATTAATTACTTCGAGTGGCTCGCAAAATGATAAAAATAGATAAATAAAATTTCGTATTTATTTGAATCAAAAAACTCATTTTATAGTATAGTCAAAATAATTTTTTTTAGGGTAAATGACAAAACAACTATCATCTTTTACTATTTTTAACAAATCAACCATTATCCTTTTTTACAAACAATTAACCACTAGACCATGGAAAAATGACGCCCCTAACATCACTGTCACGTTTGGCGATTCGTCTACATACCGTCGCAACTCTAAAGTTTTAAAAAACCACACAACATTTTGTTGACCCGTGGTGGCTTAATAAGAAACTGCCTCGGTGTGATGATAAACCGTTGCGGTGTCATATGAAACCGCATCAGTTTATCCTCACACCATTGCGGCGTCATAAGAAACCGTCGCGGTTTATAGTCACAATGCTACGGTTTAATACGTGCTTCGTTCAACAATTTTCTAACCTGTGCAAGTTTCACAGATTCAAGTAAAGTGAAATGTTGGCTCAGGAAAATGTTGCTAATTTTACAGTTTCATAATAATCAATTTTCATTTCATCATCAACAACCAAATTATCAATTCCATTATAAACATATCATGTACATGTGCATTACAACTGCAAACCAATTATATTACAACCATATAATGTGCATGTGCTCTAAGAATCGGTGTGCTCCAAGAAACTGTTGTAGATGATCCTTGCATGTTTGCTCACTCAATCCCATTGTATGATATTTCATATTCAATGGACTTGATATGATGCAAAACTGATGCTCTACTTGCTACCAGGCATGACGACTTTCCATCTTTCTCGAGCAAGTGAAAACGTCGTTATGGCACTTTATTTGAAACGTCATTTCACCTAGCAAACATCCCTCAACCGATGCTCCACTTGCTACCAAGCATGACGATTTTGCCTCTTTCTCGAGCAAGTGTGAACGTCGTTGTGGTTATTTGAAACGTCATTTCACCTAGCAGACATCCCTCAACCGATGCTTCGGCGAGTTGACCACAAAGTCATCGGAGAGGTGAAAGTGGAAGCAATGTTGGAGTAGAGCTCAACGACGATATTCTGAGGGTTACGGTTTTCGTCTTCGATGTTTTGGGAGGCTAGGTTTCGGCCATTTTCGTTACAGTTATAGGACTCGGAGTGCTCTGAGCCGTGTCATTGTATGCGACCGGGTCAGAGCACTCCGAGTCCTGTAAGTGTACCGACAATGGCCAAAACCTAGCTTCCCAAAACATCAAAGACAAAAATCCTAACCCTCAGAATATCGTCGTTGAGTTCTACTCCAATATTGATTCCACTTCCACCCTCCGATGACTTTGTTGTTCATGGTCAACTTGCCGGACCTTACATGTGATTCTTATATCCTAGGGTTCTAGGAACGTAGAATGAGATACAATAAACCACTTCGGTGTCATATGACATCACAGCGGTGTGACAATAAACCGCTACCGCTTCATATGACACCGCAGTGGTTTATTGTGACTTGTTCTGCGGTTTATTGTGACACCGCAACGGTTTATCATCACACCGCAACAGTTTATCATCACACTGTGGCGGTTTCTTATGAAGCCGCCGCAGGCCAACAAGATGTCATGTGTTTTTTTTTTAAAATTTTGGAGCCGCAGAGGTCTATAGACGAACCGTCGCGGTCTGACATTATGGCGTTTAACGAAAAATGTGACAACGATGTTGGCGGCATTATTTTTCCATAGTTCAATGGTTAATTTGTTAGTGAAAAAATGATGATGGTTGGTTTGCCAACAACAGTAAGGATGATGGTTGTTTTGTCATTTCCCTTTTTTTATTATTTGTCCATGATTTTTTACCTCTTAAGATTTTTCATATAATCTCAATATTCGTTCTTCGTTTTTTTTTTAAGATTCGTATTGATGCTTAAGGCGTAGATTGCCTTGGCTTCGACTGGTTGGGCAGCATGCCAAGATAGGGAGTCTCAACTAGTGGCAAAGTCTCCTCAGTCAAAGAGGATGACGATGAACCGCGACTCAAGGAGTGCTGAGATGTGGCTTGATTTCCCGCAGACCAGACCCTATTTGGGTCGCAGTCGAGCCCATTTAAGGTGCAATTTAGGGCCTTATTTTTGGGTCGATTTAGAAAAAATTGTATACGATTTTTAACTCACAATTTGACAATTCTATTTTTGTTAGATATCAAAAATTTAACTTAAGTCTAGGACTATTGGATTTAGGCTTGTGGACAATTGAACTTTGATTACTGATAGATCAACTTTGAGGTAGAAATTTAATTTTATATATAATATCGCACGGTTTTTTAAAAATAATATTTTGAAACTTGTTCTCTTATAAAATGACGTGTCTATTTTATAGTTCATCTGATTTTTATATATTATATGTATATTTTTTTTCACTAGATATATTTTATTAAGCTTGCACATATATTATATAGATCAACTTGGTTGTGTGAACCGAGTTCGATCAACTCGAATTGAGGTCCTATTTTATTTTTACTCACATTCGACCGTAAGAAAATATATTTGTTTGCTGTTAAATAGAATAATTGAATAGTTATATATGTCGTGTTCTTAGGCACAAAACCCTAAACCTGGTCAAGATTTTTTCGTAGCTTTTGCAATAATCGAGTATTGTTGTTGTTATATGATATACCTTTGACATGGTGTGCCCGAGTCCGTGAGTGACTTAATTTTCATTGAAATTTTTATAGGGTACAACAAAGGTCTATTTTAATTACGTACCACATTATAGTGGATTGTTTCAATGCGTGTCATTCTGTACATTTTTCTAAAATAAATTAATAAAATATTTTTTTATGACAAAAAATGTTTAATCATTATCTTTAATTTAAGTGCTGAATATAAAATTCTGTCTCTATGAGTTTATTTGACTCACCCAAACGACTTCTCTCATTTTCAAGATTTTATCAACAGAATTTTTAATTGTCGACTCACAGGTAATTTCGGCGAATACCATTTCCAGACTTTTATTTAAATTACTTTAATATTAATTGCGTGATGTTAGACTTTGTTAAGAATATTGAAAACTTTTATTTTTATTAAATTAATTTAGCACAATAAATTTTGGATTTATATTAGTACATTATCTTGATATCATTCGTTAGATCTGTTTAGTCTGATTGTTATTGGACCCTGACATTTAATAAAGTTTTTAAATTTCTACTTCTAATTAAAGGGTCAGACGATTTGGTTCTTTATTGTCAAATCGTTTCTTATTCTATCTCGAGTCCCATTGTGTGTTATGACAATACTAACACTTATTTAACAACATTTGTCTATCCCAAGATACTAAAAATATATTCTAAAATATCAAATAAAATTGAATTTATGAGTTGAATGTGCTTGGAATTTCAAGCATCATTTAGAGATAAACTCTTCCACTACATCAATTATAATGGTCGATTTTCAAACATCCATTAAAAGACATTATCTTTTTTATAAATATATAAAAATGAAATTGAAAAGAAAAAGTCAAATTTAGACAATAAAATAACACATTTTCTTTTGATTTTTTCCCCATTTTTAAATACAAAGTTTCATTTTTTATTTGGAGAGGGATGGAGTTCTTTCAAAGAGAACAATGAGTAAGGAGGGCATTAAGAGCCCCCACCTTCTCTTGCGTGACGAAACCAACATCTAACCATACACACCAAAAAAACAAAAAAAATTGCTAATTTATTTTATGAATTATATTGAAAAAGTTGAGCGACAGAGACGTGTGGCTGTCCATCAGAAAGAAACATAAATTGTCAACAAAATTATATAAAATTTATACGTGTTACGTGTGTGTATATATATATATATATATATGCATACTCCATGTACATGAGAAGTTTCCTACGGGTTAGAAATAAGACCTTAACTATAACCATTGCCCATTACCTGTATGAAGTAATGCAAAATTGCACAATTTTACGGGCACTTATGTCTCGTGCCTTCACAAAAATGTTTGGCACAACTTGTTTTCTCTTAACGTAATGAAATTATCTACCGAGACCATGCTTTGCTTACAACATCTTATGTATGGGTGTTTATGAGTGTATAAATATATGTTCTTGGAATAAATTATTTATTTATATTTGTACCCGTATTTTCACTAAATCAAATAATGCTATTGTAATGATCTTAAAATTATCCTAACCATTATTATACATTCTAATCATAGCCAAACATTAATCTAAAGTTCTTATACATTTAGGTGATAACATTACATCGCTCAAAATAATGAAAGACTTAACAATTGAAATCTTATTATGTTAACATTAACTTTATTTTGTTAGAATATCTACTAAAACTTTTAACCATAAACATGAAATTATGCAATTACTAACACTTATCTCAATTTAGCTAATTTGGCACCACAAAATTGATTGTTTCCTCCTTAGGAATTTCAAATATATATATAAATTAAAATTTTGATAAAACTCTCTTTCGGGGGTTGTTTCAAAAATAGAGGGGAGACCCCATTTCAGAGGAGTGGGGAAGTGGTTGATCCCCACTCCTCTCTCTCTCTCTCTCTCTCTCTCTCTCTCTCTCTCTCTCTCTCTCTCTCTCTCTCTCTCTCTCTCTCTCTCTCTCTGCAAATTTCATCTTCCTCCAATAAGTTGAGATGATTCAAAAGGGGAGGAATTTATCCTACCGGTTGATAATCTTATTCATCGCTAAAGTGCATTTTGAATTTCTTGGGTGTTCTGTTCTTTTCCTTTGCAGGGTAGTGTCTAATGGACAAAATTGTTTTCTTTGAGGAATAAGATTTGGGCATCGACGTTCGAAGTTGACGTCGACTAGGCATGCTTGACTCAGAGTGAATTTCTGTAGGTACGGGGAAAATTTTGATTTTTATGTAGAAAATTTCTGTTTGTTGGTTTCGGTAATGGATTGTGAGTATAAATTGTGGTTTTGGTTGTTTTGGAAAAATTATGTTGTTTAGGAAGTAAGCTAGAGATCGAAAGGAAAATTTCAACCAAATTTCTTAGATATTCTGCCAACCAGCGACTTTGTAGAGTCGCTAGGGGCCGCAGCTGGGACTATCCCGAGTTGCTGCCTAGGCCATTATGGGCATTGTTTTGGGCCGAGCCCAAACCCTGTTTTTGGGCTAAATTTAGTTTTACCTCATGTTTTGACTCAATCATTCTGGGGTAGTTTCAGGAACCGCTTTGGACTGTATTGGGCTCCCAACCCTCTCATTCTTGGGTCATCATTGTTTAACTTTAAAATCCAATTTTTTTTTATTTTTGAGTACAAATTCTGATTTCGTAAAAATATTATGATTAGGTTTCAAGATTTAAGAAGTTGTTAGACTTATTTGCTATTGGGATTCATTGGGTCTTTTTCTATTGAGCTTTGGAATTGATAGATTCAAATTCGAGGTAGAGGTTATTATATGTTCAACAAACATGATTTTTTAAAACAATATTTTTAGACGTATTTCTGTATTAAATGACGCGTCCATATTTGACTCGTCAGGTTTCATATTATATAAATAATATTTTTCACTAAACATGTTTAAAGTTCAAAAGACATGTTTAATTTAATGTTCAGTTATATTTACATTTACTTATATGCACTGCTGTTAACTAAAGTAATGAGACAATTGTATGTGTTGTATCTCTGGGGGCAAAATCTTAAACCTGATCAAAGTCATTTTGGTTATTGCAATCGCCTAAATATCACCGTTGTCTATTTTCGTTATTTGTTCCTTTGTTTTTTTTTTCTTTTACTCTTTCATTTACACATACTATTCATTTTTAATATATATGTACTTGCATGCACACATATTTTTTTAAACTAAATGTCATGCATAAAATTTACTTTTTACTGAGTTTTTTTATTCACCCCAAATTTGACTCTCTTTAAGGAAATAACCAAATGAGACTTTGTTGCCACTACAAAAGTAGATTTGAAGGATTCCACTAAGCAACCTAAATTTTTCATTTCTTGAGAGATTTAGTTATTTTGTTTTTAGTGAATTTATCACTTAAAATTATTTTATTTTAATTTTATTTCATTTTTAACCTTGATTTTTTTCCTTACACTATTTAAATGTCATAATTGGACCTATGTTTTATGAGTCTGGTTTGTAAGTTAACTTTAAATCGTCTGCTACTAAATTAAAATTTTAATATATGAGTCAAACAATTTAGTCTGTTAAGATCAGGTCATTCTTGTTCTGTCTCGGATCTCATTTGAGGAGTGACACTATATATATATACACACTTATTAATTCTTGAATCGCTAAATTTGCAATATAATTTATGAGTTCATAATTTACCATTATAATATATATATATATATATATATATTTTTAGAAATATGATTTACTAATTCTTGTATGGCTAAATTTGCAATATAAATTTATGAGTTCATAATGTATCATTTCTCACTGGTTTGGGACAATAATTTATAATTATTTATTTATTTTGAAATACGAAAATAAATTATTTAGCAAAAAGTGAAAAAGGTACCTGCAAAAAGTTGAGATGGCCATGCAACCACCAAACCTAGATAATAATTTTAATCTCATTTGATTTCTAAAGTGGTAGGGAACCCCACTCCATTTTTATATCTTTTAATTATCAAATTCTAATAATAGGTGAAGGACTTAAAGCAAGAGATACCATTTGCTAATTTTTCCTTTTTTACTTTTACGTTTTTTTTTATTACCCCTTGGCAACAAATTAGGGTTGCCCGAAAGATGATCTCTCACTACTTGCAATGTATTCGATATAGAAAGCGAAATGACCAGCTCTCAAAAAATTGAATCGTTCAATTTTTTTAAAATTTAATTTTATTAATTAGCAGTGAAAGTTTTAAAATATTTATTACATGTCATGACCCAATAAAATGTGGGCTTAACAAGTCCAATAAATGATATCAGATAACATAGTAATATAATCCTGAAATTATGTCATTGGGGTGAGTTGATTAAACTCAATAGAGATTGAATTTAGTTTACAATAATTTATTTGAAATAATGTGTAAAAAGACATGATCTTAAAACTTATATTTCAAAAATTCATTTTAGAAAATTTATACAAAATGACACGTGTTTAAAACAACCCACTAATATGTGGTACATAATTAAAATAGGCTCTTGTTATACTAAATGAAAATCTCAGTGAAAATGGAACCACTCACGGACTCCGAACACACCATGCCATAGACATATGAAAAAATAAAAGCGATGTTTAGCGATTGCGAAAACCTCATAAATAATCTGATCAAGTTTAGAGTTTTGCGCCCAATGACACGACACATACATTTTTCTTATTTCTCTAGTTAACAATAAACAAACACATCTTCTCACGGTCGAATGTGCGTGAAGCAAAACGAACCCCAAATCGAGTGGATTAAACTCGGTTCACATGACCGAGTTGATCTATAAATATTTATATGCATGCTTAATTAAAACATGTACACTAAAAAATTAAATATAATATAAAAATCTGACAGCCATAATATGGACACAACATTTTTATATAAGACACGTCTCAAAATATTTGTTTTATAAAAATTAGGCAATGCGGTGCATAAAATTAAATCTCTACCTCGAAGTGGACTTACACTAATTAAAACACATTAATCCAAATCTGACGATCCACGGATTTTTTAATAAATTTGAGTACCTACTAAAAATGAAAGCATTAAATTTTGGGTCAAATTTTTATACCTCAATATTTTCAATTATTATTTAAAATTAATCCAAGTTAATTGGGTAGAAGAATACCCCAAAATCTGGCATAAAACAATCTCAGAACAAGCCCAAATTATGCCCTGAACCGTAACCCAAAATGGGGTTTGATCTATTGCCCATGCAGGCCCAAACCAGTGGCCCAAGGCCACTTGGTCTGAAGCTCACACAAGGCCTTAGAGCACAGCCCATTCTTTTGGTCGAGTTGTGGAGAAGCCAAGAAGGTGACGAACATCGTCTCTCCCTTTTACACAAGCGATTCTTCCTTTGGCTGAAACTTCCTGTCTTGGCCAGTCGCCCGACAGGTTGAGACCAAAAGGGATGAACATCAAGGCTTAGCGTTAGATGAGTGGCGTTTGCCAATTTTGTCTCAACCTCCTGTCGTTCAAAATTCCAAAATTTTCAACTAATTGCCAAAACAAAAATGAGAAACAAAAGTTGAGTTTTCATATTACCTCCATTGTCGAAATTCAACTTCTGCAACCTCCGATCAACACAGCTCAGAGTTGGATGATTTTCCCTTCAATCATCGAGAATAAGTTTGCACAAAAATTCAATATTTAAGTCAACAATTGAGATTATAGAAGAGAGGAAATTTATTTACCGAGATGGGTAATCTATTTCAGAGCCCTACTCCAAATTCTACTAAGAGAGGTCTCTAAATTCTGTTTGTGAAGACCCATATGTGGAGATGAAATTTTGCAAATGAACGAGGAGAAAACAGGGAATGGTCAGCAGAGAGAGCGAGAACAAAGAGAAGGAATGGAAGGAATTGAGAGAGTGTGTGTGAGGAAGAAGGGAGGGGGATCGTCTCTGCTTGATAGGAAAGAAGAGAAATGGGGAAGAAAAAGGAGAAAACTTTCATTCCTCGGTCCAAACGCTCTTGCGGATCAAGGGAGAGTTATGAAAATAATAAAGAAAATTAATTTTCCTTAAAAAAAAAATTTTAACCAGATTTTACATTATTCCTCACTTAGAAAATTTCGTCCTCGAAATTTAAAACAATATCAAGCGAACCATTGAACAAACGGAGGTACGTAGCCATCATTTCTTATTCATTTTCCCAAGTGGCTTCTCTTTCACTATGGTTCTTCCATTGAACTCGAACCAAAGATATTTCACAATCACGTTGAACTTTTATCTCATGGCCCATAATTCTCTCATGGTTTTCTTTATAAGACACGTCCTCCTGAATAGGTACTTCAGTCCAATAAATAACATGTGAAGCATCTGGAATGTACTTCCTTAGCATAGAGACATAGAATACATTATGAACATAATTTAGCTGTAACTATAGTTTCAATTGATAAGCCACTGAACTAATCCGCTTAATAGTCCGAAAATGACCTATATATCTTGAGAATAACTTTCGGTTCACACCGAAACAACTTATACCTTGACAAGGTCGCACTTTTAGAAACACAAAATCATCGGCTTCAAACTCTAGTTCTCTCCTCTAGAGGTCTGCATAACTCTTCTATTGATTCTGAACTGTATC
Source organism: Begonia loranthoides (assembly GCA_022433065.1). Taxonomy (NCBI): domain Eukaryota; kingdom Viridiplantae; phylum Streptophyta; class Magnoliopsida; order Cucurbitales; family Begoniaceae; genus Begonia; species Begonia loranthoides. The sequence goes on from CM039483.1 coordinate 4,157,100, forward strand.
CAGTCGCTCTTTGATTACTTAAACTTTTTTAGTTGTAACTTGAATCAAATCAGGTCGGAGGGTGACACGCTTCTCAGTCTTAACATAAAGGTGATCTACATGGTCTCCCACATAAAGTTTCATATGGTGAAACACCGATACTAGTCTGATAATTGTTGTTACAAACAAACTCCACCAAAGGTAAATGATTCGCCCAACTATCTCCGAAATCCAGAATACAAGATCTTAACATATCCTCCAGAATCTGCATCATACGCTTAGACTGACCATCTGTCTGAGGATGATGTGTTGTACTCAAATTAAGTTTCGTGCCCAATGCTTTCTGAAGTTCTCCAAAATTTTGACGTAAATCTATGATCATTATCAGAAACAATACTCAAGATAACACCATGAAGATAAACGATGTTCTCAATATAGAACTTACTCGGCTTTGTTAAAGAGAAATCCATTTTGACTAAAATAAAATGTGCGGATTTTGTCAATTTATCAATAACTACCCACACAACATCAAATTTCTACACTGTCCAAAGCAAACCGGTCACAAAATTCATGTTAATCTTGTCTCATTTCTACTCAAGGATAGGCAACGACTGTAGCAATTCTGCTAGTCTTTGATGTTCAGCCTTAATCTGTTAAGAAGTCAAACAACTCAATACATAATCAACTAGATTTTGTTTCATTCCAATCCACCTATATTAACGTTTCAAGTCTTGATACATTTTCGTGCTGTCGGGATAAATGAAAAATCTAGACTTATGGTTTTCTGCTAACACAACCTGCCTTAAATCTAGATCACTGGAGACTACAACTCGATTCTTGAAAAATAGGTGATGCACCACGGATAGGGGAATAGAAGGAAACTCCTTAATGCAAGCGGCTATTAGAGGCAATAATCTGTCCCTAATTTGGCAGATGTGTAACTCACTCAATACGCGTTGAAAAGACTTGAAATTTGGACCACTTTATACTCTATAAGTGAAAATGAGTCTCTCCAGAAAATCACAAGTAAAGTCTTTCAGAAAAAAGAAGTTATGGCTGAAAGATTGCTATTGGTCCGAATAGGCACCTAAGGGTAGAATCGGACCCAAAATGGCATAAAGTGTAACTCGTTCAATATGCGTCCAAATGATGTGAAATTTGGACCAAGTCCTACTCTATAAGTGAAGAGGATATCGTCCAAAAATCAGGGGTCAAACATTTGGGAGAGGAAGTTATGGACGAAAGTTTGCAAACTGATCTGAATAGGGACCTAAACTGTGCCTATTGGCTTTAATGACCTCCAATGGTGGAAGCACTCCAACTTGGATCATAACAAGCTTTCTACTCCTTTGCTAAAGATGTCTACCTATGGAAAAGGATGGAGAAAGAAATAGCTTTAATAGGATTCACTAAAAGCTCACAAGAAATGGCAAAACGAATTTGAACACCAAAATCTACTCGATTGAGCAATAAGAAGAAATAGTCGATTGTGGAAGGAACTCCAACCTTTCAAAAAGATTTCTTTAGCTGATCAAAAATTGTCTGGGGCAGACTTTAGAGAGGGTTTAAATACCCCTATAATTAGGGATGCCCTCAAAAGGTAAATTACAAAATTGAACATTTAAAAAAGAACAACAAAAATATGTTATTGTCCACTAAGCTAAACCGAGAGCAACACAAACATAACATTAGTTTGTTACATCCAAATGACCCAAATAAAACCATAAAATGAAACTAAGTTACCTCCCTTGAGTCCTAAGTCTTGAATGAAGAAAAAAACCAATTGGTTTAATCTTCAAAGCCCTTCTTCAAGTGGATTTGGGCCTAAAGTCTGAGTGAGAAGAAAAGACTTCATTTGCTGAAACAAAGCTCTGTGATCCAGACTCCGTTGAGTAAGAAGATAATCTTCAGTTGATATGAAAAACCCCATCTTGGAAGACTTAAAATGTCCCCTACAATATTTGTGGAGAAACCATTTCAATATAAGGTCGTATAGGCTGCAAACAAAAAGTCACATACTCCTTAGAGGTCAGATTGTCGGCAGTTTTGAGGGAGCTTCATAATTCTCTTAATCTTGTGCTTGAATCTCCACTTATGCCTTATCTTAAATAACTCCAGGTCATATTGGGGTGCTTGATGAAAGTAATAGATTTTTATATTACTCTTTTCTCCATGAACACCTACAAAAGAAACACTAAAATTATGGTTAGAAAATTTTCAGGCTTGATGGTGAATGGAGGGAATCCGTGACGCATAAATAGGAATCCATCAGAAATGATCTCTCAACCGTCAAACTGCTCACTAGCTTGACTCTTCTCGAATCTTTCTTTCAGCTCATCATCAAACTTCTGCAAGTCTTTCACACATTACAAAAATGTAGGGGTCACTACTAAATGAAAAACTCAAACTGTTTGACCATCATCTTGGTATTGTAGCCCATAATCTCCAATAATTAGACATCTCTTCCAATTATCCAACATAAAACATGAAAGAGATCCTTGAAGATAATGACTCAAGGCATTAGCTATAGCATTAGCATTTCCATGATGATACTTTAAAGTGAAGTCGTAGTCTTCCATATGTTCCACCCAATGGCGTTGTTGGAGATTCTAATCATGCTGTGAGAAGAGATAATTTAAACTCTTGCAATCCAAAAAATCTCTCAAATTTAGCACCATATAAGTAGTTCTGCCAAATCTTTAAAGCAAAAATAATAGCCTTAAGCTCCAAATTGTGAGTAGGGTAACTCCGCTCATGTGTCTTTAATTGCCGAGATGCATAAGCTATCACTTTATCTTGCTGTATCATAACGCAACCCAAAACAACTACTCATGCATCTGTATAAACTGCATAAGACAAACTTTCATCAAGTACTGCCATGACTAGAGTAGTAGTCAACATCTGTTTGAGTTCATTAAAAGCTGCCTAACATTTTTCATCCTAAACAAATTTTATGTCCTTTCTGGTCAATTGCGTTAACGGCATAACAGCATAAGAAAAATTTTGCACGAATCAACGAGAATAACCGGCCAGACCCAAGAAGCTACGCACCCCAGTAACATTTTTGTGGGGTTTCCAATCTAACATGGCCTCAATTTTAGATGGATCCACGAAAATGCTATTTTGAGAAACAACATGGCCTAGAAATTTCACTACAGTCATCCAAAAATTGCATTTTTCTTGCTTTGCATACAACTGATGCTCCCTCAGCATCTGTAGATTAGTTCTTAGGTGTTCCTTATGCTCATCCAGTGTCTTAGAATATGTTAGAATATCATCGATGAAAACTACCACAAATTGGTTAAGATATGGATGAAAGACTCGATTCATAGGATACATAAAAGCAGCTGGTGCATTAGTCAATCCGAATGGAAGCACCATAAATTCAAAGTGTCCATAACGAGTCTAAAAAGAATTTTTTGAAATATCTTCTTCACATATCTTCAGTTGATGAAAACTCGATCTCAAATCGATCTTCGAGAAGTACATAGATCCTCCTAGCTGATCAAACAAGTCATCAATTTTTAGCAACAGATATTTGTTCTTAACTGTCACATGGTTTAATTTTCGATAATCAATGCATAGGTGAAGTGAATCATCCTACTTCTTTGCAAATAAAACTGGTGTACCCCATGACGAAATATTATTCCGAGTAAACCCTTTTTGCAAAAATCATTCAACTAAGTTCTCAATTTCTGTAATTCAGCAGAAACCATGTAGTACGAAGCAATCAAAATTGGAGTAATGTCAGGTATCAAATCAATACAAAACTCAATCTCGCGGTAGGGTGGCAACCCAGACAGATTCTCAAGAAAAACATCAGAGTAACCATAAACCATTGACAAATCATAATCATGCCTATTTGTAACAAGAGCACCGCTAGTAGCAAAAATACTCTCATAAGACTCCAATCTTCTCTAACCACCTAAATAGGCTTGCAAAACAAGATCAATAGGAAATATATGGGTATTACATGGATGCATCAAAATTTTTCCATCTTCTAATGTAAGGGTAATATTTCTTCAATCACAGTCGATCTTAGCTTTATATAAACTCAACCAATCCATACCTAGGATTACATCAAAATGATCAATAGGCATAACTATTAGATTAACCAATAGATCATTCTCGTCAACAATAAGAGCAGGAGATCAGACAACGAGATATATCTCATATATCTTATTCAAGGGAGTACTCAAAATCAGAGAATTTTCTAGCTTCTTTAAAGTCATGCCCAAAACATGAACAAGAGATACAAAAATAAACGAATGTGTAGCACTAGTATCAAATAACACATGTACCAAAGTATTAAATAAAGGAAACGTACCATCAATGACGCCATGTCCAAATTGATCAATAGGCTCAGATTCTGAAATTGCATAAGCTTGGTCAGTCATCTTCTCTTTGCCCTTTTTGTTGCCACTAAATCCACCCCTCTATGAACTAGGAGCAGCATCAGCTGTCATACTAGTAGATCCTACAAAAGTGGCACTAGATGCATAATTCTGCTAATACTCACTAAACCTCTAAAAGTCTATACCAGTAGGCTGATATTGCTGCTGAGATGATGGTCTATAACCAACTAGCTGTAGTGAAGAAAAGTTCTGCTGTCCAGAAAAAATATGATGATTCTAACCAGAAAATCCTCTGCCAGTTCCAAAACCAGGTCTAACAAAAGTTGACTGAGTAAGTGTTGAGTTAGTCTGAGAAGGTTTAGGACTCCTTCTCCAATGTCCAGGCTGACCACATGTATGCCATATATAAGTGCCTGAACGCCCACCACCAGAATAAGGAGTATCATTGCACTATCCACTAGCTCAACTCTGAGTGTGTCCACCCTTGTTTTGACTCTTTTGCTAATTCTTCCTGGTCCTCTTACCACTAACTTGTTGCTCTTTGTTTGACTTACCCTTATACTCACTAAATTGTTCAACCAAAGCAGCTTCAATTCGCTGAGTAGAAGCAACGACATCTGAAATAGAATTGAAATCCATAACTGACAACTGATGTCAAATCTTAGGTCTCACATGTTTCCTAAATTTTACCATTTTATCAATCAGATCCATCTATCTGATATATTGCGATAGCTCCATAAATTTGGCACAATATTCCAATACAATGAGACTCTCCTGCTCCAAGTCATGATCATATTCTGACGGTGATCAGCGTTGCAATAATTCCCTGAACACTGCCTCAAATTGTGTCCATGTTATCAAATCTAGCGGATAATTCAATTTAAGAGACTTCCACCATTATTCGACCATTTTCTTAAAATAGAAGGTTGCAAAACCCAATCCAATACTCTGACAGAATTCCAATAACGGTAAAATTCTTTTGCATCACCCTTAACCAATTTTCAGCATTATGAGTGATGTGTCACAGATCCCCTTCAATCATTATCAAGCAAGATTATTTTCTATCGTTAATTCTAGTGTTTCTTTTGTAGGTAATCGAAGGGGGAAATATATCCACAATATGAATTACTCCTATTTAACTTCTAAATATCTTATGGAGTTCTCCAAGAAGAAGTATAAGTAGAGGATCAATCACAAGTTTAGAAGACTTGTGGCAAAATGCAGAATCATTGATCCGACCTCTATGTATTATTTAATTTTTTCGGAAACCTTAAATATCTTATATAAAAAAGAGTTCTTCATAAACATTATAGCTGACATCTCAATGTTTTTAGAATGGGGTGTTTCGTTAAATTTGGTTTTTGTTTACTATGCCAAAGGGCAACCGGACAGAGGACTATGTTTCTGTTTAAAAGGTCCGATTTCACCTACCCAAATTAGAAGCTCAATTCAATTTGAATTCCATCCTATGATTCAAGATGAAGACACACCTCATGAAGTGAATCAAGAGATGCCAACACGTGCTTAATTGGAAAATTGATGAGGGATCCACCAAAGAGGAAGAAGGACCACGAACTTGATTTCATTCAAATTATAGTGAAGTTCGAATTCATTCAAATCATTAGATAATTTAAATTCAAGCTATTTTAAATTTTTCCTAGATAGTTTAAATTCAAGTTATTTTAAATTTCAAATAAATAGATAATGATTGGTTAGGGATAACTATAAGTCAATCATATTCCTAGTAGAATTACTCTCATGGTGGGCTATTTATACCCTACCAAGACTCATTAGAAGTTTTTAGTTTTTGATGAATAAAATCCCTTTTTAGCTTTAGCTATTTCCTCTCTTTCTCTTGGATTGTTGAGGTCCTTGTGATAGAAAAACTAGAGTTCTCAAGTGTTGTGAGAATTACTTGATCTTTGGATTCTTGCAATTCTTTTAGCCAATTTCGATTGGTGAACAAGTTTGAAGATTGCAATCAAACTCACTATTTTTGTTGGTGAGAATTCTCTTTTTTATTCATCAAGGAGAAGTTCTTTGGAGGAATAGAAAAATTGTAAAGTATCATTTTTTTCCCAAGCTAACAGGTAGATCACATAACCACCTTGAACGATCGCCTTTCATCCTTCGTCAATAAGAATTTGAATATGTCATTTAGCCAAATGACCGCAATCCAAATTCTGACCACCGCTTCCAATTTCCTTTAAATTTGTAAAGGCTACGAACGATCGTTATTTCAAAGGGGGATCGACCGTGAATCGCCGAGTTTGACCACACCAACTTGAGATTGACCTCCCAGCCTTCTAACTTCCATATAAAGTTTCCGCTTTTGCATCACTGAGGGTCAGCTCTGCCCACAAATACTAGCAGGTTTATACGTCCCAGCTACATAAAGAAGTTCATGCGACAAGTCTCAGGGTCATGATTACCGTTATCCCGGGACAAATTCTGTAGCACATCCCTCAGGGCTACAAGAGGAAGTTATGACTCAACCGTTTGCACACTAGGTGTTGTAGGAACATAGTTTCTAGGAGCTTTTCTTGGAGGCATTTTTGAAAATTTGAAAAATTTTACGGGTATGTTAGAATATGTCATTAGGCACAGTATTTGTAAATCATTGTCTATTACTACACTATCTATTCTATTGATATTAATTATCATGATAGAACCTGACTCTGATATCAAAAATTTTGTCACAACCCGTAAGGGACCCAAGATAGAAGGGGAAACGATCTGGCCCAAAAGAAATTGAATCGCCAGACCCTTTTTCAATTTAATTTCATTAATTAGCAGCGAAAGTCTTAAACCATTTATTACAAGCCAGAGCCCAACAAAACGTAAACTTAATTAGTCCAACAAGTGATATCAGATAATATAGTAATATAATCTTGAAAATTTGTCATTGGGGTGAATTAATTAAACTCAATAGGGATTGAATTTAGTACAATAATTTATTTGAAATAATGTTTAAGCGTGCATGATCTTAAAACTCATATTTCATAAATTCATTTTAGAAAATTTATACAAAATGGCACATGTTTAAAAAACCCACTAATATGAGATGCGTAATTGAAATAGGCCTTTGTTGTATTAAATGAAAATCCTAATGAAAATAGAGTCACTCACAGACTCCGAGCACACCACGCCATAGGCATATGAAAAAATAAATACAATGTTCAGCGATTGCAAAAGTCTCATAAATACTCTGATCAAGTTTAGAGTTTTGCGCCCAAGAACACGGCACATACAGTTGTCTTATTACTCTAGTTAACAACAAACAAACACATCCTCCCACGGTCGAATGTGCATAAAGTAAAACATACCCCAAATCGGGTTGATCGAACTCGGTTCACACGACCAAGTTGATCTAGAAATATTTATATGCATGTTTAAATAAAACGTGTACAGTAAAAAATTAAATATAATATAAAAATCTGACAGCCATAATATGGACACATCATTTTTATATGAGACACGTCTCAAAATATTTTTTTTATAAAAATTATGCAATGCAGTGCAAAAAATTAAATCTCTACCTTGAAGTAGACTTACACTGATTAAAGCACAATAATCCAAATCCAATGATCCACAGATTTTTAAATAAATTTGAGTACCTACTAAAAAATAAAAGCATTAAATTTTGGGTCAAATTTTTATACATCAATATTTCCAATTATTATTTAAAATTAACCCAAGTTAATTGGGTAGAATAATACCCCAAAATTTGGCATAAAACAAGCTCAAAACAAGCCCAAATTAGGCCCTGAACCGCGACCCAAAATGGGGCTTGATCTATGGCCCATGCATGCCCAAACCAGTGGCCCAAAACAGTGGCCCAAACCCACTTGGTCTGAAGCCCACATAGGGCCTTGGAGCATAACTCATTCTTTTGGTTGAGACTCGGAGAAGGCGACGAACGTCATCTCTCCCTTTACACAGGCGATTCTTCCTTTGGTTGAGATAGTCTCGGCCAGTCGCGCAACAAGTTGAGGCTGAAAGGACAAACCTCGCGGCTCAGCGTTAGCTGAGTTGCGTTTCATCGCTCCGTAGTTGATGTAAACAAAGCGACGAAAATCGCCAGTTTTATCCCAACCTCCGGCCATTCAAAATTCCAAAATTTTCAACCAATTGCCAAAACAGAAACACGAGAAAAAAAGTTGAGTTTCCAGTAACTTTTGCAACCTTCAATCGACATAACTCAAAGTTGGACGATTTCCTTGTCAATCACCGAGAATAAGGTTGCATAAAAATCCAATATTTATGTCTGCAACTGAGATTACAGAAGAGGGGAAATTGACTTACCAAGATGAGTAATCAGTTTCAGAGCCCTACTCCAAAATTCTACTAAGATAGGTCTCTGAATTCTGTCTGTGAAGACTTGTATGAGGAGATGGAATTTCACAAATGGATGAAGAGAAAACAATGAATGGTTAACATTGAGAGCGAGAACAGAGAGAATGAATGGAAGGAATTGAGAGAGAGAGAGAGAGAGAGAGAGAGAGAGTGAGTGTGCGT